>CAKNYM010052193.1:264366-293168 GCA_932195095.1 Andricus curvator | reverse complement strand
TTCTTCTCATTTACCTTAAATTTCTCTAAATTCATTCCAATTTTACGCAAATCAATAGAATTTTTTTGATTAAAAAAATTTTTCCAATACATTGGAATTCTTTTGAATTTAACTTGAATTGTTTTGAAGTCTTATGCATTTTTTTGTAGCCATTAGTCAGTTTTTTATGAAAAATTAGCAGGGTTTCAAAGATTTGAAATTATCTTTTGGAATTCATCCCGAATTCTTCTTAGTACACCCTGAATTCTTTTGAAATCTTTGGAATTCTCTTGAATTTTTTTATTTCACTTGAATTCTTCTCAATTTACTCAATTCTACTTAATTCAATGGATTTTTTTTGAATTTTTAAAAGTTTTTCTTTTTCATCCTGAAGTTTTTTAACCTCACCTTGAATTCTTATGCATTTTATCAAATTCTTTTGATTTCCCTTGCATTTTTTTAAGCTCATTTCAAAGTTACTGAAGTCAATGAAGATTGTACATACCTATTTTTAAATTGTTTAATTCATTTGATTTTTTTTTAATTTAACTCTAATTTAAAAGAAAATTTAAAATAAAATAATAACGTATTCATGGAATTCTTCTCATTTACATACAATTTCTCTAAATTCATTCTAATTTTACGGAAAGCAATAGATTTTTTTTGATTGAAACAATTTTTCCAATACATTTGAATTCTTATGAATTTAACTTCAATTGTTTTGAAGTCTTATGAATTTATCCTGAATTTGGTACCCTCTGAGCGCCAAAAAAGTGCCCTATGAGCATGACAAAAAGTACCCTTTAGTCCCCATATTTTATCCCAAAGGGATTGTGAGGCCTGAAGTTAATTTCTTTAAAGATTGTAATTTATAGATATTTTTCTTTACCTTTACATCTAATCCTGGAATGTGAAAAATGGTCAAATCTACTAAAGGCACGCTCGTGTGATGTAGATATCTCAATCTCGCTGAACTCGTCGCGTTTGATTTTTCCTTGCTGCTCAAATGTTTCCTACTGCTGCTCGGACTACTTGGCTGGAATTCGAAGGTGCCGCCAGAACAAGAACGCTCCTTCTTCATTCTAGTCAATCTAAGAAAATTATAAAAAGTCCATTCACCAGATTTTATGTTTCAGAACCGTTTTAGTTCATTTATTTTTTTAAAGCAGAGATTAAACTTACAATTTCAGTTCGTCTTCTCTTGCTGGGTCTTTGGTGTGCAAAACACACTTTCCACTGTTTATTAAAACCTTAACGTCGAGTTCAAAGTCTATGTTGGGCTCTTGAGGTTTTTGGGGTACGATATGTGGTGAGGATGTCGTCAAAGTTTGTTCCCTTCCAAACGAATCAAGAAGTGGTGCACTTGAGGTTACAAATTTAAAAAATGCAATTTAATTCAGTGAGTGAAAGATATTTTAAAAATAATCTTGGTTCTGAATTTATTCAGGGTGGTCACTGACAGAGGCGAAGAGTTCTTAAATGCTCAAGAATTTATGTTGAGCAAATGCGTTCGAGATTATGCTCAACATTTAAGCTCAAACAGACCATTTATAGAGCATTAAAGATAATTTTTAAAGCATTTATTGTTTAAACAAATATATATTACACTTAATACATATATTTTTACAAAAACATTCTAGAACGGAATAAAAATATACTTTTTTTTAAATTACAGAGTTGCTACAGGTCAGGTAATTCCAGAAAGTCAGGGAATGTCAGGGAAAACCTGACAGAGTTAGGAAATTTTCGATAAATTAAAGTTGAAATTAATTTTATTATTATGGTTGAAAATCGCAAATATTTTGTGGAAAATTAATCTGTTTTGGTTGTGGATTTAAACTACTTTGTTGAAAATTCATCTTTTTTTTCTTTAATTCAACTATTTTTGGTATAAAATTAAAATCTTTTTTGTGGTTGAAATATAATATATCACGTTTTTCGTTGAGAATTCATCTTTTTTGGTAGAAAATTCAACTACTTAGTTGGAAGTGGAACTACTCCACTCTTTAAAAATCTTTGCGAAATATTTGAAATATATTTTAAATATTCGGTAATATTTGTGAAATTATTGAAATCTTTGTGAAATATTTGAAAAATGATTGAAGTTTTTGTGAAGTCTTTAAATATATCCGAAATCTTTCAAATCATTGTGAAATCATTAGGAAATCTTTGTTCAATCTTTGAAACCTATCTAAAATCTTTGTGAAATAATAGAAATCTTTAAAATCTATCTGCAATCTTTGCGAAATATTTAAAATCTTTGTGAAATCTTTGAAATCTTTAGGAAATCTTTGTAAAATCTTTGTGAATTCTTTTAAAAAATTTGCAAACTATTTGAAATATATTTGAAATATTCGGTAATATTTGTGAAATTATTAAAATCTTTGAGAAAGGATTGAAGTCTTTGTGAACTCTTTTAAATCTATCCAAAATCTATGAAATCTTTCTTCAATCTTTGAAATCTACCTGAAATCTTTGTGTAATAATAGAAGTCTTTGTGAAATCTTTTAAATCTATCCGAAATACATTTTTTGTTCAAAATTTAATTCTTTTGTTGACACTAATGTTTTCTAGATGAGAATTAATTGTTTTGACTGAAAATTTAACTCGTACATTTTTGATTCAAAATTTATCTTAAGTTGAAAATCCAAATATCTGGTTTAAAATTCCTGTATTTTATTGAAGACTCGCATTTTGTGGGAGAATATTTAATCTTCTTGATGAGTAATTTATCCTTTTGGTTGAAAATTCCTTTGAAAATTCAAATATTTGGTTGAAAATTCATGTACTTTGTTAAAAATTCATCTTATTGGTTGGAAATTGATCTTTCTGGTAGAAAATGAGATTTTTCTTATTTAGAATTCATTCTTTGAACTGGAAATATAACTTCCCTTTTTTGTCGAAAATTTATCTTTTCTAATAGAAATTTAATCTTCTTGGTTGAAAATTATATTATTTCGTTGAAAATTTACTTTAACTTTATTGAAAATTAATTTTTTTTACTGAAAATTTAACTATTCTATTTTTAGTTGAAAATTTACCTGTTTTCGGTGAAAATTGAACTATTTGTTGAAAATCCATATTTTTTTTGGTAAAAGAGTACTCTCATTAGTAGAAATTTCATCTTTTTGGTTAAAAATTAATTTCTTTGGTTGAAAATTCTTTGGTTGAAAATGCGTTTGTTTTTTGTTTGCAAATTTATTTCACTAACTGAAAATGATCCTACTTTATTTTTGGTAGAAAGTTATCTTTTTAGTTTGAAATTCATGTATTTGGTTAAAAATTAAAATTCGTTTGTTTTTTGCTTTGAAATTTATTTTACTAACTGAAAATTATCCTAATTTATTTTTGGTAGAAAGTTTATCTTTTTAGTTTGAAATTCATGTATTTGGTTACAAATTAAATTTTTTCTAGTTGAAGAATCATCATTTTAGTTGAAAATTCACTTTAACTTCCATTTTTTGTGGAAAGTTTATCTTTTTTGGTAGAAATGTAACATTTTTCGTTAAAAAATTATCCGTTTAGTATAAAATTTAACTATTCTATTTTTCGTTAAGAATTAATTTCTTTCATTGAGAAAAAACTGTTAGTTGAAAATTCGTTTTTTTGTTGATATACAATTCATCTTTTGGATTGAAAAATCAACTATTTGGACAAAAGTTAATGTCTTTGGTTGAAAATTCATCATTGTAATTAAAAAATAATTTCTTTGGTTGAAAATGCGTTTCTTTTTAGTTGACAATTTTTTTTTAACTGAAGATACAACTATTCCATTTTCGCTTGAAAATTTATATTTTTAGTTGAAAATTAATTAATTTTGTTGAAAACTTGTTTTTTTTTAAATTTACTTCTCTAACTGCAAATTGAAATATTATATTTTTGGTTTGTAAATTTATATTTTTTAGTTTAAAATTGAATTATTGTGTTCAGACTTCATTTTTTTTGGTTGAAAATTGATTGTCTTAACTGAAAATCTAATTTTTCTATGTTTGGTTGAAAAATCATATTTTCGTTATGAAAATTTTTTTTTTTTAAATTCATTTTTTTTATGGTTGAACATTTATTTTTCTGACATTTTAACAATTTTAATTTTGGTTGAAAATTGATTTTTTTTTTGCTTTTTATATAGATGAAAAGCCTAACTTTCAAACTTATTAATATAATAATTTGTACTCAGAAATATACTTTTAAGTTATATATAAATCGAATTATTTGTCAAACTGTGTCATAATTGGGACATGATTCATGATAGGTACCTTTACCTTAAACATATACTTTTTTTAAATTACAGAATTGCTACAGGTCAGGTAATTCCAGAAAGTCAGGGAATGTCAGGGAAAACCTGACAGAGTTAGGGAATTTTCAATAAATTAAAGTTGAAATTAATTTTATTATTATGTTCGAAAATCGCAAATATTTGGTGGAAAATTAATCTGTTTTGGTTGAGGATTCAAACTATTTTGTTGGAAAATCTTTTTTTCTTTAATTCAACTATTTTTGGTATAAAATTAAATCTGTTTTGTGGTTTAAATATAATACATCACGTTTTTCGTTGAGAATTCATCATTTTTGGTTGAAAATTTAACTAGTTAGTTGGAAGTGGAACTGCTTAGTTAAAAATTTACTTATTTAGTTGATGATTCATTATTTTAGTTGAAAATTCGTCTTTTTCGATAGAAAATTATTCTTCTTGGTTAAAAATGCATGTTTCGGATTGATAATTTAACTATTTGGTTGAAAATTAAACCACCTTGTTAAAATGTATTCTGTTTGGTCGAAAAGTAAACTATTTTGTTGGAAATTTGTTTTTTTGGTTGAAAATTCCTTTAAAAAGTCAAATATTTGTTTGAAAATTCGTGTACTTTGTCATAAATTCATCTATTTTGATAGAAAATTCATCTTATTGGTCGAAAATTAGTTTTTTTAAATTCTATTGTATTTTATTGAAAATTTGAATTTTATGAGAGAATATTTAATCTTCTTGGTGAATAATTCATCTTTTTGGTTGAAAATTTGTGTACTTTGTTATAGATTCATCTATTTGGATAGAAAATTCATTCTATTGGTTGAAAATTTATCTTTTTGGTTAAAAATGAGTTTTTCCCTCTTTAGAATTAATTTTTCTAACTAAAAATGTAACTGTTCCACTTTTTGTCGAAAATTTATCTTTTTTGATAGAAATTCATCGTTATTAGTTGAAAATTATACTATTCCGTTGAAAATTTATTTTAATTTTATTGAAATTTTTTTTTTTTAACTGAAAATCAAACTATTCTATTTTTATTTGAAAATTGACTGTTTTAGGTGAAAATTCAACTCTTTGTTAAAAATCCGTATATTTTTGGTAGAAAAGTTCTTTTATTAGTTGAAACTTCATCTTGTTGGTTGAAAATTTAACTATTTTGTTGAAAATTCTTTTCTTTTATGGTTGAAAATTCATGACTTTGGTATCATGGTTAAAAATCGCAACTATTAGGTTGAAAGTTAATCTGTTTTTGTTGAGGATTCAAACCAGTTCGTAGAAAATTCATCTTTTTTGGTTGAATTCAACTATTCTGGTTGAAATATAATATATCACGTTTTTCGTTGAGAATTCATCTTTTTTGGTAGAAAATTCAACTACTTAGTTGGAAGTTGAACTACTTTGTTAAAAATTCATTTATTTGGTTGATAATTCATCATTTTAGTTAAAAACCCTTTCTTTTGTGCAAAATGTAATGACTTTGTTGAAAATTATGTTTTCTAGATGAAAATTAATTGTTTGAACTGAAAACTTAACTCGTATACATGTTTGGTTCAACATTCATCTTCTTACGTTGAAAATTCAAATATCTGATTTAAAATTCCTGTATTTTATTGAAAATTCAAATTTTGCGGGAGAATATTTAATTTTCTTGGTGACTTTTTTTTTTTAATTCGTTTTTTTTATGGTTGAACATTTATTTTTCTGACATTTTAACTATTTCAATTTTGGTTGAAAATTGATTTTTTTTAGATGAAAATTCATTAACTTTGTTGAAAACGAGTCTTTTTTGGTAGGAAATTAATCTTTTGGATTGAAAATTCAACCAACTATTTGGTTAAAAATTCATATTTTTGGTTGAAGATTCATCATTTTAGTTAAAAATTCATTTCTTTGGTTGAAAATTTATCTTTTTGACTCGAAAACACAACTAAAAAGTGTATTAAGTATATTTAGAAATAAAATCCATTTTGCATTAATATTATTAATCTTCTAGGTGTATGGTTGGTTTTATACCTAGAAGAATTTAGAAATTGTGATATTGTAGCAACGCTGAGTAAGGCACTGTTTAACGCGAATAATAAGTTTTCCATTACTTTGACTTCTTTTATCATTTAAATTTAGCATCCTTTCCAATTTGAAGCGATACATTTTACCGCGAAATTTAAATAATGTAATTATTATTATTAAAGATAGAAAATACGATTTTAGAAATCCTAATTCAAAACTCTCATAAATGCTCATTAAATTCTCAAAGCACATAAAGGTCGAGCATATTCCCATGCTCGTGAGAATTTCTCCGAACACTTAAACTCTTTGTAAAACTAGTAATTACAGTCTGAATTTATTGATATTACGCACCTTCCTTCCATACTGTCGTAGCTAGAAGTGCAGCTGATATCCCTGTGTTTTTTTCGCAATTCAACTTGCTCCCCTTCAATCTCGATAGTATCTGGCCAATCGAGTTCTCCTTCCGGTAAACTCAGTTCTGATCCTGCGCTTGGTAAGGACGATTGTCTGCACATTGTGTGAGTATCGCTAAATGTTACTCTTGGTCCGCCGAGTCCTCTGACTCTGAGAGATGCAGATCTACAAAAGAAAAATAAATTTGTGGTACAAAATTTTCCAATTTGTAAATAACTTAATTAAAATTCCAATCGGATACTTATCAAAAATAAGTTTGTCATATGGATGTACATAAACTGTGTTATAAAAAATGATACCCTCGTTACCTATACAAAAAATATATTCTGAGGAAGATGCTATATATAAAATATGTGCATAATTTTATTATGTACCACTGAGTACCTTCGTAATATTTTATCCATTAGAAATTTTACAATGAATTTTTCTAATTTTTCAGTTTTTAATCCTTTTTTAGGACCTAATACTTAACAAAAATAAATTTGTCAAAATGTTATTTTTTTAAATGTCATCCTGGTACTTATAAAAAAAAAAGGTTGCCATTGGGATGTACATAATTTTCAAATTTATAAATCATTTAATTAAAATTTCAACCGGATACTTATAAAAAATAATTTTGTCAAATTATTGTACATAAACTGTGTTATAAAAAATGACACCCTCGTTACCTATACAAAAAAGATATTCTGGGGAAGTTGCCATATGTAAAATATATGCATAATTTTATTATATAGAATGGACTACCTTCGTAATATTTTATCCAGTATAAATTTTATAATGAATTTTTTTTAATTTTTCAGTTTTTTAATCATTCTTTTTTCAGACATAATACTTAACAAAAATAAATTGATCAAAATGTTATTTTTTTAATGTCATCGCGGTACCTATAAAAAAAGGTTGCCATTGGGATGTACATAATTTTCCAATCTATAAATAATTTCATTACAACAATGTCAACCGGATACTTATCAAAAATAATACTCTCGTTACCTATACAAAAAAGATATTCTGAGGAAGATGCTTTATATAAAATATGTGCATAATTTTATCATGTACCATTGAGTACCTTCGTAATATTTTCTCCATTAGAAATTTTATAATGAATTTTTCTCACTCTTCAGTTTTTTAATCATTCTTTTTTTAGGCCTTTAGGATTTGTCAAAATGTTATTTTTTTAAATGTCATCCTGGTACTTATCAAAAAAATAAGGTTGTCATTGGGATGTACATAATTTGCAAATTTATGAATAATTTAATTAAAATGTAAATTAAAAGTTTGTCATTTGGTTGCATAAAAACTGTATCATAAAAAATAACACCCTCGTTACCTATACAAAAAAGTGATTCTGAAGAAATGCCATATATATTTCATATTATAAAAAATAATTTTTATACGTTTATCAGTTTTTCACTAATGAATGAAAAATTAGTCAAAGTAATTTTTTGTAAAAATATCTATGGTCTTATTTGCAGGTATTATGTGAGTTTTAATTAGCATGAGATTTTATTAATCAAACCTTGTAAGTTTTCCTATCAATAATAACCTGATGAGATCTAAATTGGACTCGAAACATTTTTGGGCTTTTTTTTTAATTGTGAATCTTTTTATGCTCTGATTTCTTTGCATAAAATTATTTATAAGAAAGTAGATTTTATTTTGATCTTAAGTAAAAATAAATTATGTTTACTTTTACAGGCCTCGGGCTCACTTTAGAGATCAACAATAGTGTAAATAGTGTCACAAAGTTGAAAAAATAGTGTCAAAAAAGTGCCATAAAATTGTTCAAATATTAAAACTTATGCGCAGTCCGAATTTAAAATAGTATAGTACGAAATCAAAAAGTGTGCAATGGAAAACTGACTTTATTTTTTAAGCAAAATTTACAGTTTTCTAATCTAATATTTTGAAAGTATTAAAAATGAACTTCAATGTTTATTTAAAATTTTATTCTTCAATCTATAAATTATCAAAATTTCTATTTATTTATGACAGGCTTCACAGTCTTTTCCCTATTTTCCTTTTTTGCTTGCTTTTCCAATTGAATGTGAATTGTATTTTTTTTTTTTTAATTTCTGCTTCAAAATTCATCTCTTTCTGTGGAAATTTCACGTGTGTTCATTAAACATGCAACTGTCTGGATACATTTTTGTTGTTGTTGAAAATTAACCTTTTTTTTTGAAAATTCAAATGTTTTGTCGAAAATTTGTATTTTTGGCTCGAAAATTCAACAATTTGGTAGAAAATATAACTATTTGGTTAAAAATATATGTTATTTGTTGAAAATTAATCTGTTTCAGTTAAGGATTCAAGTATTTTGTTGAAAATTAGTTTCTGTTGGACAAATCCAACTGTTTTTTCATTTTAAACTAAAATCTTTTTTTGTTGAAATATTAACTAATACATTTTTCGTTGAAAATTCATCTTTATAGGTTGAAAATTCAACACCTTGGTTGAACGTTGACCTACTCTCTAAAAAGTTCATTTTTTTGTATAATATTCATAATTTTAATTAAAAATTCGTTTTTCCCTTGCTTAACATTTTTTTTTTTACTAAGAACTTAATTATATTGTTAAAAATTCAACTGATTGGTTGTAAATAAACTTTTTTTGTTGAAAACTCATATTCTCGGGTTGAAAATTCTAATATTTTGTAGAAAAGTCGTCTTTTTGGCTTGATAATTCAACAATTTGGTACAAAATTAAACTGCTTTGTAGAAAATGCGCTTTTTAAATTGAAAATTAATTCTCTTCGATGAAAATTTAAGTACTTCATTTTTGGTTGAAAAACTTTATCTTTTTTAGTTTAAATATTCAACTATTTAGTTAACAATTTTAAAAACGAAAAAAGTATAAACTAAAAATTAATAAAATAAAATTTGGACTAACATCAAAACCTTACTGTTCAAACTATTTAGTTGAAAATTTATGTAATTTGTTGAAAATTCGTATTTTCTGATAAAAAATTATTTTTCTTGGATGAAAATTCAACTATTTTGTTAAAATTTATGTATTTTGTTTAAAATTCGTTTGCTCTGGCAGGAAATTTAATCTTCTTGGTTGAGAATTCAACTATTTGGTTGAAAACTATGTGTTTAGTTGAGAATTCAACTTTTCAGGTTGAAAATTCAACTACTTAGTTGAAAGTTGAGCTACTTTTTTAAAAGTTCTTTTGTTATAAAAGATTCATAATGTTAATGAAAATTCAATTTTTTGTTGAAAATTAATTTTTTAAGCTGAAAATTGAACTATTTTCTTGAAAATTCATATTCTTGGTTTGTCAAAAATTAGTCTTTTTGGCTTGAAAATTCAACAATATATTAAAAAATTTAACTTTTTGGTACAAAATTAAACTCTTTTGTAGAAAATTAGTTCTTTTAAATTCAACATTAATTCTCTTAGATGAAAATTTAATTACTTTTTTAGTCCGAAATTAATCTTCTTAGTTGAACATTTATTTTTTGGTTGAAAATGTAATTATTTGTTTGAAAATTCAATTGTTTTGTAGAAAGCTCGTATTTTAACTTCAAAATTCATCTTTTTGTCTTGGAAATACAACAATTAGGTGGAAAATCCAACTATGTGGTAGAAAATTAAACCGTTTTGTAGAAAATAAGTTTAAAACACTTTTTAATTAATTTTTTCAAGTGGAAATTTAACTGTTCCATTTTTGGTTAAAAGTTTATCCATTTAGTTTAAAAAATCAACTATTCGATTGAAAACTTATGCAATTTGTTGAAAATTCGTCTTTTTTATAGAAAATTGTTCTTCTTGGTTGAAAATTCAACTATTTGGTTAGATATTTATGTATTTTTTAAAACATTCGTCTTTTTCAGTAAAAAACATCTTCTTGGTTGAAAATGCAACTATTTGGTTTAAAATTTATGTATTATGTTCAGAATCCGTCTTGAAGTATTTATTCTTTCTTGGGTGCTACATTTCAGTTTTACACCTTCACTCCTTCACTCGCCCTTTTTCCTTCATTAACAGTATGAACACTTACAAACTAGTTTAATTACAACTATTTACATAATGACTTAACCTAAATCACATTTAGCCTGTATCACTAATTTTTAACATTTAATATATCCTCTATCTTGCCCAAATTTAAACACAAGTCTTCGTCCACTTCCTTCTGTAAATCTGCCAGTAACTCCTTCCTCCAGTCCTTCTGTCTATTCTTTTCTCTCCAACTTCTCCACCATTCTTTTCCCGGTGTTTTTAACTTTTTCATTACTTCTTCACACTCGATTACATGTTGTAATGTTTCCTCTTCGACCTTGCAAGCCCTGCAATTGTTGTCTTTAAAGCCTTTCTTTCCTTCCTTTACGGCATTTCCACACCTCCATCGAGCCCATACTTGCTTCTGTCTCACCTTTAGTTTTTCCCTTTGCCAATATGTCTCCATCTCTGTATTCTTCTTAATCTCTTTATAATAGCTGCAGAAACTGGATTGTTCTATTTTTTCCCAATCTTTCTGTATGTCTTGGGCTTCTGCTATCATTTCCAGCTCAACTAGTCTTTCCGCAATTTTTTCTACTGGTTTTCCTTCTCCTATCATTTTAATTATTTGTCCGTCTCCCATATTTTTCATTGCTTCCTCCAACGACCTCCCCCAGCTAGTTGGATTGCCATTCCTAATATTCCTTATTTCCTCCTTTATACACTTTCTTGACCATCTATCCTCCTCCATAGAGAGAACCTTTATTATAAAAGCGCCAGCCCTTCTTCTTGCCTCTATTTCCACACTCCTTCGCCCTGCTTCCATCTTTCATATGTAATCAGGTGTGTTCTTTCCTAGTCCCATGCTCGATTTCACATATCTGCTCTGTACCTTCTCTATCGCTTCTTTTCTTTTCCATCCCCAAATTTCTACCCCAGAAATTACCGCCGTTTCCACCGTTGAGTCCATAAAAAATAATTTTCTCTTTAAGTTTGTTATCGCAGCTCTATTTGTTTCGCTCCATACCTTATTAATTAATCGCTGCGTTTTTCCTGATGCCTTCTTAACATGTGTATTGTATTGATTTGTAGTTGTAAACCAAAATCCAAGATAATTAAACTCCCTTACTACTTCTAACTCACTGTTTTTATATTTCCAGCTTTCCTTTTTCTTTTTCCCTCCATTCCTAAACACCATAATCTTTGTTTTCTCTACATTTACCTCCATCCCGTTCTTCTCCGTCCATCTTTCTACATTCTCAATCATTTTATCTAGTTCCTCCTTACTTTCCGCTACTATCACCGCATCATCTGCATAGAGCAATGCATAGATTTTTATATTTGAACCTGGACTAAGAACCATGCCTCCATCTCCTTTTCTTCTTAGTTCTGTTTCTAAGTCGTTAATATAGATATTGAATAAGATGGGGCTGAGCGGGCACCCCTGTCTCATACCCTTTTTTGTTGTGAATTTTTCAGTCTTTTCCTCTCCTACTATTACTTCATTCCACGTCTCTTTGTAAATTTCTTTGGTCATTTCTAGGAACCTTCCATTTATCCCCATCCTTTCCATTTTCGTCCACAGCCTTTTCCTATCCACCATATCAAACGCCTTTTTAAAATCAACAAATACTGCATACAACTTGCCTCTCTTTCTTCTCAGTCTGTTTCCTATTATTGTATTCAAGACAAAGATCTGCTCTATGGTGCTTCTTCCTTTTCTAAACCCTGCTTGAGCTTCCGTTAATTTCTTTTCTCTCTCCAGCTTTTCGCTCAACCTTCCTGCCATTATCGATGCCAATATTTTGTAACCTATATCCAACAATGAAATTCCTCTGTAGTTACCTGTCAAATTCTCATCCCCTTTTTTGTGAATAGTATAGATCGATGCCGTACGCCATCGTTTTATTAATCGCTTCTTCTGCCATATGTCCTTGATCAATTGTATAAGTTCTTCCATTCCTTCTTTAGGCATGCCCATCAAAAATTCTGCTACAATCCCATCCTCTCCTGCAGCCTTACCTTTTTTTAACTTCCTTATCCTTGTAAGTATTTCTTCTTGCTCTGGAGGTTTGTTTAAATCATCCTCTTCTAATACTTCTTCACTTCTCTCTTCTTTTTCTTCGCTCTCTTTCTCTTCATTATCATTCAATTCTTTCTTCTTTCTCTCATCCTCAAACCTCAAATCGTCAACTCTCTTCTTTCCCTTCTTCTCATCAGCCTCTTCTATAAATTCCTCAGCTCCCTCCAGTAATGACATAAAATGTTCTAGCCATACTTCTTTCTTAATTGTGTTACCCACCATACTTCTTTTCTTTCTATACCAACTCATGGCCTTCCACCATTCTGTAATATTTCTACTCTCTGCTACCTGCTTCTGCTTTTTATCCAGCCAATCCTTGATCAATTTTTCCCTCAGTTCTGCTAGTTCCTTTCTACTGCTCATGTACGCTTTCTTGTTATTCCAATCCCTGTTTCCTCTAAATCTGTGTAGCAGCTTAAATGTTTCTCTTCTTTTCAACTTGTATTCGCCGTTATCCCACGTTTCCTCCCGCCTATTTTTTCCTCCTCCCTTAGTTGTCATACCAGTCCTCCTTGCTGCTTCTTCAATTATCTCTATTATGTTTCTCCATCTTGTCTCAGGATCTGGATTCTCTTCTGTATCTCTTTCCTTCCAACATTCAAGCCATTCTTTACGGAATTCTTCCTCTTTTTCCTCTTTCCACTTTAGTCTTCTTACTTTCTTTCTTTCCCTTTCTGATTTTCTTTCTGCTTTGCCCCATTTCACTCGATATATTACTGGTAAATGATCTGATCCTTCCTGAGCTGCAATCCGGAGTCCCCTAAACCATTCTGGTTTGTCTATTCCTTCCTCCATTTTGACCATGACTAAATCCAATACACCACCTAGTCCTTTCCCGTGCCCAATACACGTTACCTTTCCTTCCCTATCTTCTTCCGTTCTACCGTTCATAATTAACATCGCTCTTGCCTCGCACCAATTTAGTAAAAGTTTACCCTCAGACCGTATTTCTTTATCTTCTGAATTTCTTATACAAAAATCCATTTCTTCGTCCAAGCCGCATTCCGCCACTCCCTGGCCTGTTCCTATTTTTGCGTTCAGATCCCCCGCCAGTATTAATCTTGCTGTGTGTCCTTCTAGGCTATCCACTTTTTGATCCAGCTTCTTCAAAAATAATTTTATATTATTAGGTTTGTTATTATAGCCCGTGATCAACACGTAATTATCCTCACTGTCCTTCTTTTTTATTTGTAACTGTAATCCGTACTCCCATTCCGTCATATTCCAACTAGCCTCTATCCTTTTCTTAACACCAATCAGGTGCCCTCCACTTGCTCTGCCTTTAGTATGTTTCCTGACTGCTGCCTTGCCGAACCATTCAAATTTCTTATCTAACGTTTTTATACATCTTTCCATTCTTTTCCCTTCCAAAAAAGTTTCTTGGAAAACAACAATGTCCACACTCTCCCACAATTTCCAATTTTTCTTCACGTTTGCCATACCCTGAACATTCCATTGCATCAATACCAATTCACTATCTGCCAGTACTTCCTCTTCCATTGTCACGAAAAAAATTTCTTTCCTCCCTTTCATTCTTAAGTTTCAATTCTCCTTCCAGCTCATCCCATTCTAGACATACATCACCTACCCAGAGTCTCTGATACCCCATTCTGGCCCTCTTCCCTTTAAACCTCCATGATCCGCTTCTTTTTCTAACCATGTTTGTACCTCTTCTTGTCTCTCTGTTAGATCATCCAAAATCCATACTCCCCAGCCTAAGTCTCTTAAACTTATCTTTTCTTTCATTAACTTTAATTTGGATTTCCACTCTTCAAATTCAACTTTCAGTCCTCCCTCAATTCTTTCCAGTTTGTTCACCCTAGCTTTTATTTGCAATATGTTCCACAACCATCCTTCCAATTCTTCCTTCTTTTCTCTTGTTACGAGTGTCAGCCCTTTAATTATGACAGTCTTTTTCTTTGCCCTTCTTAACTGTACCTCTTCATCCCATTCCTCTCTACTTAGCCTTTTAGGTGGTGGCTTTGCCAAACCCGTCCCCCCGTCACCCCCGCCCGCATCTGCAACCACCAACCCTCCTGCCATCGAACCGGCAGCATGTGCTAGAGTCATTGCCTCCGCCGACAGGGGCCTCTCCATCTCGCCGTATTGTCCCCCCCCTTCCTGACGCTGTTCTAATAATTTATTTAATTTAATAATTTCCATTCTACCTCTTTCAACTTCTCTTTTTAGCTGTTCTACTTCCTCTTCCTTTTCTGCCTCCCCCTTCCTTTTCTTTTCACATTCTTCACATCTATCATGTCTACAAGTATACTCTTTCCTCAAAATTTCTTCTAATTCTGCCATTCTTTTATCCCATTTTTCTTCCTCTTTTTTTTCCCAACCGTCTTTCCACTCCAAAAATAAACCAATAACATCCTCTGATTGTACACTTTGTATACCCCCCTCCTCCTTAGATATTCTCTTTTTTATTGGAGTCCTCGTCAATTCCCCTTTTGCTAAAAATGCTTCTTTTTCATTATTATCCATTACCCTCTCCACCTGGCCTCCCTCTTGAGCATCTGTATTTAAGTTGCCTATTTCTTTCTCCCTCTCGCTATTCGGATCTTTTAACCAATAATCTTCCAGTCTTCTTACCTTATTATTCTCTTTACATTTTGAACTTCCCTCCCCGTCTGTCACTTTTCGCGGCCTACCTCTTCCTTTTTTACCGACCTCAACTTGCTGCGCCATCTCTTGTTCCTCCCCATCACTGGCCACCATCTCACTGGTCGTCATATCCGTTTCGCAATCCTTCGTTCCTGCCATTCCTGCCTCCTTCATGCTCAACCCAACCTCAACCGTCCAAAAAAACTGCACACTTTCCACGTTATCTCACCTCTCTCATCCAGTTCTAATATACCAAATTATCACAATACACTAGCCCTTTCGACACGCACTCAGCCTATCTCCAATTTCCACCTTTCTCTACTCAAAAACCGGCTTTCTACCGCACCTCACACACAACACGTCTGCCCCGACTCACTTCCACCGGAAGTCTCCAGAATTCGTCTTTTTTAGTGCAAAATTAATCTTCTTAGTTGAAAATTTGTTCTTTTTTTATTGAAAATAT
This sequence comes from Andricus curvator, assembly GCA_932195095.1. Lineage (NCBI taxonomy): Eukaryota > Metazoa > Arthropoda > Insecta > Hymenoptera > Cynipidae > Andricus > Andricus curvator. The sequence goes on along the minus strand of CAKNYM010052193.1, from coordinate 277,430 downwards.
AATTATTTGTTTGAAAATTCAACTCTTTTGTAGAAAGCTCGTATTTTAGCTTCAAAATTCGTCTTTTTGTCTTGGAAATTCAACAATTAGGTAGAAAATCCAACTATGTGGAAGAAAATTAAACCGTTTTGTAGAAAATTTGTTTTTTTAAATTTTAAATTAATTTTCAAGTGGAAATTTAACTGTTCCATTTTTGGTTAAAAGTTTATCCATTTAGTTTAAAAAATCAACTATTGGATTGATAATTTATGTAAGTTGTTGAAAATTCTTTTTTTTTTAGCAAATTAATCTTCTTGGTTGAAAATTCATCTATTTTATTAGAAATTTATGTACTTTGTTAAAAATTCGTCTTTTTCGGTAAAAAAAAATCTTCTTGGTTGAAAATGCAACTATTCGGTTAAAAAATTATGTCTTTCGTTGAGAATTAGTCTTTTTTAGTGCAAAATTAATCTTCTTGGTTGAAATTTATTTTTTTGGTTGAAAATGTAATTATTTGTTTGAAAATTCAACTGCTTTGTAGAAAGCTCGTATTTTAGCTTCAAAATTCTTCTTTTGTCTTGGAAGTTCAACAATTAGGTACAAAATACAACTATGTGGTATTTTGTTAAAAATTCGTCTTTTTCGGTAAAAAAAATCTTCTTGGTTGAAAATGCAACTATTTGGTTAAAAATTTATGTAATTTGTATAGAATTCATCTTCTTTGATCATATTTTGATTTAATTTTGGATTTTCGGACTTTTGATTATATTTATAATGATAATTATTTTCTAGCAGAAAAATTAATCTTCTTGGTCAATAATTCAAGTATTAGGTTAAACATGTATGTATTTTTTTGAGAATTCATTTTTCTCGTGGGAAATTAATCATCTGTATTAGAAATGAATCTTTTTGGTTGAAAATGTTAAAAAAATGTAAAAAATGTTTTAAAAAAGTGTCTGCATAAAGGTCTGGTTAAATTATCATCTTTATGACTTAAATCATCGTATAAAGCTTACCGGCTGGGTCCACTTCTAGGACTACTTTCATAACTAGCAGAGTTTGCCGAGTTGATGTCATTATTCAAATCCTCTGGACTTTCCAGCTGATGCTCTGGAGTTGGCGACGGCACGATAAAGGATCTGGAACGATACGCGTTCGTTTTGCTTCCCAAACCCAGTTTCCCTTTTATTCCAGAGGCTTTCACCGACTGTCTTCTCAATTTCTGAATCATATCCCTGCGAAAGAAATATTTTCGATTAGAATTCTTTACATACAAATAAGTTGAAGATTTTTTAACAGTGGTGTAGTCCTAAAAGAAAAAGTGGCCTGGCGGTACTTTCCCTAAACTACATTACCAATTTGAGCTATCTATAACAAAATTAAAGAAAATAAAAAGTAGATTTTTTTCAGAAATTCAGTTCAAAAATTTGTTTTTGAAAAATCTATGAAGTTTTTGAAATTTTTTCCTTTAAAAAATAACTCTTCAAACCTGCGCATTATTACGAATAATTTTTTTTTAAATACACCTTAATATCATTAAAATCACCAAAGTTATGAAAGTTTCTAAAAAAAGGACAAAAACTTTCAATTCTGAATATCTCCTAAGTGTTTTTGAATTTTTCAAAAATTATTTTAGGATTTTTCTTGCAACACCTGTGAGAACGGTTACTATAATTTTCATTAAAATTGCTTATAATAGCTGAAATTCTTCAAATAATTTGACAGTGAAATACTTTCTTAAAAATTCATTTTTTTAGTTGCAGGTTTGCAAATCTTTGGTTGCAAATTTAATTATTTTGGTGCAAATTCCTTTCATGTTTCGTTGAAAATAATTTTTTTTTGAACTGACAATTAAACTATTCCACGTCTAATTAAAAATTTATCTTTTCAGTTAAAAGTTTAACTATTTTTTAAAAAATTATCTTTTTTAGTTGAAAGTTCTTTTGGTTGAAAATTTATCATTTTTGGTTGCAAATGCTATTGTATGGTTGAAATATCAACTGTTACATGCTTCGTTGAGGATTCACCTTTTTTGGTTGAAAAGTCGATTATTTGACTCAACGTTGAACTACTTTGTAAAAAAAATTATTTTTTTTATTAAGAATTCATAATTATAGCTAAAATTTCTATTATTTGCTTTTAAATGAACTTTTATATTAAAAATTCTACTGCTTTGTACAAAACAGTGTTTGGTTGAAAATTTAACAACTTTGTTGAAAATTCATTCTTTTTGTTAAATTTTTTTTTATTAAGAATTCATAATTATAGTTTAAAATTCAACTATTGCTTTTAAATAAACTTTTATGTTGAAAATTCTACTGTTGTGGAGATTTAAACTATTTGGTTGAAAATTAACCTTTTTGGTTGAAAATTTAACAGCTATGTTGAAAATTAATTCTTTTTCTTAAAAATTATATTTTTTTTATTAAGGATTCATAATTATAGTTTAAAATTCAACTATTTGCTTTTAAATGAACTTTTATGTTGAAAATTCTACTGTTTTGTAGAAAATTAAACTATTTGGTTGAAAACTAAACTTTTTGTTTGAAAAATCATATTTTTTGGTTGAAAATTCAAGTTTTTTGTAGATAATTCTTCTTTTTGGCCTGAAAATTAAATAATTTTGAAGAAAATACAACTTTTTGATTGAAAATTTAACAACTTTGTTGAAAATTCATTCTTTTTGTTGAAAATTATTTTTTTTATTAAGGATTCATAATTATAGTTTACAATTCAACTATTTTCTTTTAAATTAACTTTTATGTTAAAAATTCTGCTGTTTTGTAGAAAATTAAACTTTTTGGTTGAACAATCATATTTTTTGGTTGAAAATTCAATTTTTTTTGTAGATTTTTAATTTTTTTTGTTTTTTTTCTTTTCGGCTTTAAAATAATTAATTTTATTGAAAATACAACTTTTTGGTTGAAAGTTTAATAATTTTTCTTTTTTGTTAAAAATTATACTTTTTTTATCTAAAAATTTAACTATTCCATCTTTGGTTAAAACTTGATCCTGTATATTGGTCAAGTTAAAAATTCATCTTTTTTGATAAAATATTAGTCTTCTTGGACGAAAATATATCTTTTAGGTTGTAAATTTATCAATTTTGTTAAAAATTCTTTTTTTTTGTTTGTTCAAAGTTATTTTTTTTTCATCAGAATTTTTATGTGAAAATTTAACTATTCCATTTTTGGTTGAAACTTTGTCCAGTATATTCTATACGTGAAAAATCCAACTCGTCGCCTCCATTCAATATGAGTCTATGTGCTGACAGCGCCGTGTATGAGACTATGCGCTGTGTATAAGCATAGGGAATAGTCTCATACAGAGCGCTGTTAGCACATAGACTCATATTGAATGGAGGCGTCGAACTATTTGTTAGAAAATGCATGCATTTTGTTGAAAATTCGACTTTTTGGTTGAGAACTCATCTATTTGGTAGAAAATTTATATATTTTGTTAAAAAATCGTCTTTTTGGGTAGAAAATTATTCTTGTTTGTTGAAAGTTCAACTTTTTGGTTGAGAATTCAACTATCTTGCTAAAATTCATCTTCCTTTATTGAAAATGATATTTTTTGATGAAAATTCTACTGTTTTCTAAAACATTTGTCGAAAATTCAATTATGCTGTTAAGAATTCATCCTTTTGGATTGAAAATTCGTCTTTTATGGTAGAAAAGTCATCTTTCATGGTTGAAAATGAACTTTTTTGATGAAAATTCCACTGTTTTCTAAAAAATTTGTCTTTTTGTCTTGAAAATTCAAATATTTGATTGAATTTTAATCTTTTTTGTTTGAAAATTCGACTATTTGATTGATAATTCATCTTTGTATGCTGAAAATTCAACTATTTGGTTAGAATTTCAAATATTTTGTTAAAAATCTAATGATTTTTGAAAATTTAACTATTTTGTTAAAGTCATCATTTTTGTTCGAAAATTCAACTATGCTGTAAAAAATTCATCCTTTTGGATTGAAAATTCGTTTGAAAATTAAAATATTTTATTGAATTTTAAACTTTTTTGTTTAAAAATTCAATAAAATATTTTATTGAATTTTAATCTTTTTTGTTTAAAAATTGGACTATTTGATTAAAAATGCATCTTTGTATGGTGGAAATTCAACTATTTGGTTAGAAATTCAACTATTTTGTTAAAATTTAAGAATTTTAAATTAGACCAAAATTAAATTCAAAATCCCATTTAACGTCCAATAATCAAGTTAATATATAGAATTCCTGAAAATAAAACAAGAATTCAACATTTTGTGGTGTTTGTCCAAATTTGATCGTTGAATTCTTGTATTATTTTCAAGAATTCTATACATTATTTTGTTAAAAATCTAATTATTTTTGAAAAATTTAACTATTTTCTTAAAGTCATCATTTTTGGTCGAAAATTCAACTATGCTGTTAAAAATTCATCCTTTTGGATTGAAAATTCGTCTTTTATGGTAGAAAAGTCATATTTCTTAGTTAAAAATGGACTTTTTTGATGAAAATTCAACTGTTTTCTAAAAAATTTGTCTTTTTGGTTTGAAAATTAAATTATTTTATTGAATTTTAATCTTTTTTGTTTAAAAATTCGACTATTTGATTAAAAATGCATTTTTCCATGCTGAAAATTTAACTATTTGGTTAGAATTTCAAATATTTTGTTAAAAATCTAATAGTTTTGGAAAATTGAACTATTTTGTTAAAGTCATCATTCTTGGTCGAAAATTCAACTATAATGTGAAAAATTCATCCCTTTGGATTGAAAATTCGTCTTTTATGGTAGAAAAGTCATATTTCTTGGTTGAAAATGTACTTTTTAGATGAAAATTCAACTGTTTTCTAAAAAATTTGTCGAAAATTCAACTATGCTGTAAAAAATTCATCCTTGTGGATTGAAAATTCGTCTTTTATGGTAGAAAAGTCATCTTTCATGGTTGAAAATAAACTTTTTTGATGAAAATTCCACTGTTTTATAAAAAATTTGTCTTTTTGTCTTGAAAATTCAAATTTTTGATTGAATTTTAATCTGTTTTGTTTGAAAATTTGACTATTTGATTAATAATTCATCTTTGTATGCTGGAAATTCAACTATTTGGTTAGAAATTCAACTATTTTCTTAAAAATCTAATTATTTTTGGAAAATTTAACTATTTTCTTAAAGTCATCATTTTTGGTCGAAAATTCAACTATGCTGTTAAAAATTCGTCTTTTATGGTAGAAAAGTCATATTTCTTCGTTTAAAATGAACTTTTTTTTATGAAAATTCAACTGTTTTCTAAAAAAATTTGTCTTTTTGGTTTGAAAATTAAAATATTTGATTGGATTTTAATCTTTTTTGTTTGAAAATTCGCCTATTTGATTGAAAATTCATCTTTGTATGCTGAAAAATTAAACTATTTGGTTAGAATTTCAAATATTTTGTTAAAAATCTAATAATTTTGGAAAATTTAACTATTTTGTTAAAGTCATCTTTTTTGGTCAAAAATTCAACTATGCTGTAAAAAATTCATCCTTTTGGATTGAAAATTCGTCTTTTATGGTAGAAAAGTCATATTTCTTGATTGAAAATGAACTTTTTAGATGAAAATTCAACTGTTTTCTAAAACATTTGTCGAAAATTCAACCATGCTGTAAAAAATTCATCCTTCTGGATTGAAAATTCGTCTTTTATGGTAGAAAAGTCATCTTTCATTGTTGAAACTAAACTTTTTTGATGAAAATTCCACTGTTTCTAAAAAATTTGTCTTTTTGTCTTGAAAATTCAAATTTTTGATTGAATTTTAATCTTTTTTGTTTGAAAATTCGACTATTTGAATAATAATTCATCTTTGTATGCTGAAAATTCAACTATTTGGTTAGAATTCAACTATTTTGTTAAAAATCTAATTATTTTTGGAAAATTTAACTATGCTGTTAAAAATTCATCCTATTGGATTGAAAATTCAACTTTTATTGTATAAAATTCATCCTTCTTGGTGAAAAATTTATCTTTCTTGGTTGAAAACTAAATTTTTTGTTAAAAATTCAACTGTCTCCGAAAAAATTGGTCTTTTTGGCTTGAAAATTTTACTATTTGGTTAACTCTTTAACAACTTTTCGGAAAACTCGTCTCTTTTGCTGGAAAGTTTATCTACTTGGTAGTTAATGCAATTGTTTGGTTGAAAATTAATTTTTTTCTTGAAAATTCTTCTTTTTGTTTTGAAAATTCATCTTTTTGGGTAGAAAATCTTTGTTGCTTGAAAATTCAACGCTTTCGTTGAAAATGCAACATATTTCGGCTTGAAATGTTAATAATTTAAAGTGTTTCGTATTGAATTCAATACGTCATCTACATTATTTTATTTAACAGCATTAATAAAGCCCAAAATTGGTAACGTAGTTTATGGATGACCCATAACTGGAAACATTTGAAGAGAACACACCTTCGAAAATCTTTAAAAACCATAGCTTCCAGTTCATGTAAACGTTTCATCTCTTGCTCAATCGTTCCGTGTGATGCTCCCAGAGATCTAAGATCGTTTATGATCTTAGCCTGCTCGTTCATTTCCTTCTCGATGAGTTTCGATCTCTTCTTTGCATCAAGGGATGGATCAAAGACAAATGCCGGCAAGCTGTCTGTCCAGTTTTTCGATTTCTTCATCAGAATACTCTCCTGTAAATGTAAAATATTGCAAAGGAACGATTTATTTCAGACCACTTATAATCTCTTACGAAAGTAAATAAAAAAAGCGATTCTGCACTTAATTTTTGTATTCATCTTTAAAATTGTAAAGATTTCAATTTTGAAAATATATAATTAAAAATTATACGAGTTTTAAGCTTTACAAGGAAATAAGCTTTAATTTGATAATTTACTTTCGAAATTTCTTTAATTTACGAATATTTATTATATTTTATACAAGGTGTGTACCCCACACGGAAAAACTGGAATTTTCTGGGATTTTTGATATACCTAAAAAAAAAAAAAATGACAGGGATTTTTTTTAAAGTCAAGGAATTTTTTCGAGAGCGTGCCTAATCTTTTTTAATTTCAAAATAAAAATGAATAAAATTGCTTCTTTATATTACTGCATTTAACTATTTTCTGGAAAATTCGTTTTTTTTTTTTAAATTAAGTTTTTTAAAATTAAAATTTACCTATTCTATTTTTGGTTGAAAATTGATCGTTTTTGTTTGGAAATGTATGTTGAAAATTTGTTGAAAATTTGTTGAAATTTGTGTAAAATTTATTTATATTGTCGAACATTCGTTCTTTCTGGTTGAAAATTAATCTTCTTGGTTGAAAATTGATCTTTTTGCTTCAAAATTCAACAGTTTCTTTGCAGTTTTTTCTTTCTCTTGACTGAAAAATTTTACGTAGTTAACAATTCTACTTATGTTGAAAAGTCGTCTTTTTGGTTGAATTTAACAGTTTTTGATACAAAATTAAATTTTCTTTTGGTTGAAATTTCAACTACTACATTTTCCGTTCAGAATTCATCTTTTTTGGAATGAAAATATAATTACTTTGTTCCAAAATTTAATTCTTTGCTAAAAATGAATTCTTTTGGTTAAAGATTCATCATTTTAATTTAAAATTCATCTCTTTGGTTGAAAAAGTATCTATTTTGTAGAAAATTCGTTTATTCTTCTGCTAATTTTTTTTACTGAAAATTCAACTATTCCGGTTAAAACTTTAATTATTTTGTTAACAAAAATTTTTTTTGACTGAAAATGTAACTATTAAATTTTTGGTTGCAAATTAATCCTTTTGGTTGAAAATGAAATTATCCTGGTTAAAGATCCATCATCTAAGTTGAAAATTCTTCTTTTTGATTTAAAATTCAACTGTTCTAGTTGAAGATTCATAACTTTAGTTAAAAATTCATCACTTTATTGGAAAATACAACTATTTTTTTTTCAAAATTAGTTTTTTTTTGTTAAAAATTAATTTTTTAAACTGAAAATGTAACTATTCCAATTGAATATTCCATCATTTGAATTGAAAATTCATCTCTTCGGTTGAAGATTAATTTTGTTAACTAAAAATTGAACTATTCCATTTTTGGTTGAAAAATTATCTTTTTTAGCTGAAACTTGTTTTTTTTTTGTAGAAAATCTTCTAGGTTGAAAATTCATCTTTTTGGTTGAGAATTCAATTATTCTAGTTAAAGATTGATTTGAAAATTCATCACTTTGTTTGAAAATGTAACTATTTTTTTTTTAATTATTTTTGTTGATGAAAATTAGTGTTTTTTAACTGAAAATGTAAACTATTCTAATTGAGTATTTCATCATTTTAGTTGAAAATTTATCAGTTTGGTTAAAAATTAGTTTTGTCAACTGAAAATGCAACTGTTTTATTTTTGGTTGAAAATTGATCTTTTTTGGTTCAAAATTTTACTATCTTGTTGAAAATTTCTGTATTTTGTTAAAAAATCTTTTTTTTTGTAGAAAATGAATCCTTTTGTTTGAATATTAATCTTGTTTGAAAATTCATCTTTTTGGTTGAAAATTCACTAAACTTTACACAGCACAAATCTATGAATTCTCTTGATATCTTTAAAATAGCTTTAAAATATTTAACTGAAATCCATGAAAACCTTTTGGAATTTCTGGAAATCCCTTTTGATACATTTCGAAATATTTTTAAATCTGTTAAAATCTGTTGAAATCCATTGAAACTGGTAAAATCCCCTAAAATCGTTAAAACAGTCGGAGGTCCTCTAAAATCCCTTTAATCTTGAGTTATTCTTTGAAAAATTTTGAAATCTTTGAAAAATCAATCAAATTCGTTGACATCCATTGAAATTTTTTATATTTCTTGAAATTCTTCGCCAATTTTTAAAATAAATTAACATTTTCAACAAACTGAAATTTTTTATTTGAAATCCCTGTAATATAAATTAAATTCAACTCATTCATTAAATTTCAATGAAAAATCTGTTTTAAGTCCCTAGAAATCTTTCAAACTCCTTGAAATACTTGAAAATTTATTTAAGTCCTTGAAATCGCGAGGAAGCCCTTAAGATTTAATTTAATTTATTTTCCAAAGTTCACTAGAGATATCCTGAAATCTTGGGAAATCACTTTACATTTTGTATATCTCTTAAAAACTTTGGAATCCTTTGAAATCTTTGAAAAACGTACAACAAAATTTGTTAAGTGGGTATAAATTATTTGAAAGCCCTTGAATATAAATTAAATTAAACTTATTCATTAAATTTCTCTGAAAAAAGTTTATATCCCAAGAATTCTTTTCAATCCCTTGAAATTTTCGGAGATTTATTAAAATCCTTAACATTTTATGAAATTCCTTAAAATACCCTTAAATCTCTAGAAATCTTTGAAATTCTTGGAGATCTATTAAAGTATTGTAAATCTTGTGAAATTCCTTACAATAACTTAAAATCCTTTGAAATGTTTGAAATCGTTCACTAGAAATATCTTGAAATCTTGGGAGATTCCTTGACACTTTTTATATTTCTTGAAATCCTTTGGAATACCTCGAAATCTTTGGAAAACATTAAAAAATTTAAATGAAGGTATAAATCATTGGAAATCTCTTGGATATAAATTAAAGTTATTCATAAAATTTGTTTAAAAAAACCATTTCAATTCCTAGAAATCTTTTAAATGCCTCGAAATCCTTGGAGATTCATTAAAGTCCTTTAAATCTTGTAAAATTCCTTAAAATAACTCAAAATCTCTTAAAATCTTTAGAATTTCTAGGAATCCCTTGAAATTTCATTTAATTTAATTTATTTTCCAAAGTTCACTAGAATTATCTTGGAAATTTTTGGAAATTCCTTGAAATTTCATATACTTCTTGAAATCCTTTAGAATCATTTGAAATCTTGGGAAAACTTAAAAAAAAATCAATGACGGTATAAATCATTGGAAATCTCTTGAATAAAAATTAAAGTTATTCATTGAAGTTGTCTAAAAAAAAGTTTCAATTCCTAGAAATCTTTAAAAACCCCTGAAATACCTTAAAATCCCTTGAAATCTTTGGAAATGCCTTGAAAACTTTGGAAATCCTACCAAATTTACAAAGATTTCAGACATCTGACAAATTGAATTAATTATTATTAACTCACCCTATGAGAGAGTAGACAAATAGTTGTAAATTTGCAGAAAAAACATATTTTTTAAAGTTATATTGCATGAAATTTGGATAAAAACAATATAATGATGAAGAAATTTTTTCTAGAGATTATTATTGTTAATATTATAAACAAATTTGATAAACAAATGCATTAATCAGGCATTTTTCGATAGAAAAATTCTTTTTTTTTCGATGTCAATTTTTTAAATTAGGAACTTTATCATTGTTTTAGTAAAATTCATAATTTGTTGATTAATGTTATATTTTTTTAAACAAATTTAATAAACAAATCCATCATTCGGGCATTTGTCGGCAGAAAAATTCGTTTTTTTCAATGCCAGTCTTTTCAGTTGGAAACTTCATGACAATTTCAGCAACATTCATAATTAGTTGATAAATTTCACGATTTTTTTAAACAAATTTAATAATCAAATGCATTAATCAGGCATTTATCGACAGAAAAATTTGTTTTTTTTCTATGTCAACTTTTTAAATTAAGAACTTCATGATAATTGCAGCAAAAATCACAATTTTTTGATCAATTTTATGATTTTTTAAAACAAATTTAATAAACAAATGCATTAATCAGGCACTTTTCGACAGAAAAAATCTTTTTTTTTCGATGTCAGACTTTTTAATTAGGATCATCATAATAAATTCAGCAACATTCATGATTAGTTGATATATTTTATGATTTTTTTAAACAAATGCATTAGTCGGGTATCTGTGGACGGCAAAATTCGTTTTTTTCGATGTCAGTCTTTTTAATTGGGAACTTCATGATAATTTCAGCAAAATTCATAATTGGTTGATCAATTATATATATTTTTTAAAACAAATTTAATAAACAAATTCATTATTCAGGCATCTGTTGATGGAAAAATTGTTTTTTTTTTCGATATCAGTCTTTTTAATTGGTAACTTAATGATAATTTCATTAACACTCATACTTAGTTAATAAATTCTATGATGTTTTAAACAAATTTAATAAACATATGCATTATTTGGGTATTTGTCGACGAAAAAAATTGATTTTTTCAATCTCAGTCCTTTCAGTTTAAGTTTCTCAGAATTTTTCCGTCGACAGATGCCCCAATAATGCATTTGTTTCTTAAATTTGTTTTTAAAAAAACATACAATTGATCGAAAAGTTATGAATTTTGCTGAAATTATCATGAAGTTCCTAATTAAAAAACTTGACATCGAAAAAAAACGAATTTTTCTGTCGACAAATGCCTGAATAATTCATTCGTTTATTAAATTTGTTTACAAAATTATAACATTAATCAAAAAATTATGAATTTTGCTAAAATTATCATAAAGTTCCTAATTAAAAAAATTGATATCGAAAAAAAAAATTCTGTCGAAAAATGCCTGATTAATGTATTTTTTTATTAAATTTGTTTAGAAATATAAACAATTATAATCTCAAGAGAAAAATTTTGTACTATAATATTGTTTAAATTCAAATCTTTGCAAAATATCTTAAAAAAACGTAAAATTATGGAAAATCGTAGAAAACATTCTTTCAACAAATAATTTCTTTATAATAAATTTTTTTGTTCATTATATAATATTGGAACATCTTCAGCTGATGTTACTCTATGAAACTTGGGCGATTTCAATATTCTTCCTGTTATTGACGAGCACCAGGAACGTCAAATAGAAAAAATTGCGATTTTTTTCGTCATATTTCTTTATTTATAAAAAAATGCAGAGCCTAATTTAAAAATCAGGCTCGACAACTCTCTTAGAAATCTTATCAGCTTTTTTTCAAATTTTTTTTGTCCATATAGGTCAATATTTGTGGGTTGTACGTTATTTTGAACCAAAAAAGTCATTTTTCCCCACTGTGCCTCGTTTCGAATTAAAATGAAATTGCCATAAATTACAAGCATCTGAAAATATCGGGTAATGTTTGTTAAAATAAAGCACATGCACAATTGTTAGTACTTTACCAGAGTGAAGACACCACACCACACCAGAGGACAAAGAAAAAATAAAATAAAAAATAAACCATACTTTTTTCTTAACCTGGCTCGTGCTGTTATTCGGTTGGTCCGCATCATCGCTGTCATAATCCATCGAGGCATGAGCATCATCCTCTTCAGAACCAGTCAGCATTGTCAATGTATGACCCAAAGCTGACAATTGTTTACCTACACTCACATCCAAATGAATGTCGACACCCTCCATTTGCCATTGTACGTTCAACAGCCATTTTGCATTATCTGAAAGTATATTTTTATTATAATTTGTACTTTTTCTAATTAGTTCATTCATTTACAGGGCTCAGACTCACTTCAGAGATAAAAAATAGCGTCAATGGTGGCGTACATTTTGAAAAATAGTAGCAAAATAGTGGAATGGATTTTTTAAAATAAGAAGAAAAGTCAACCATTCTTCTAAACGCCTGACGCGTTTTAGGCAATTAGAAGAAACCAACCATAGAGTATTTAAACATACATCAAATGGCTATCTAAAATTTTATTGCTATTTTCATCTAATTAATGACATACAATTTTACAAAATAATAAGAATAATGATTATACTTGACGGAAAAATATGAATTTCTTAAATTTTTTATCCTTAAAAATTTGAGGCCATAGCCGAGCAGCTGGCGCTACTACAAGTGATCTATTCGGACGAGACACATCGTATAATTACGATCGAACTTCACTAAGATCGTATAATTTTATGTCATTATTTAAAAAGTCTAATTTTCAAGCGAAAAAAACGAATTTTCGACAAAATAGTTCAATTTTCAGTAAAAAAAAAATTGTTTATCAAACATACAACAAATTTTCAATTACATATATTCCATTATTAACCAAAGGAGGTGAAGTTAAATTTTCATTTAAAAGGGAATTAATTTTCAATAAAATAACGCATTTTCTACAAAACAGTTGAATTTTCAACCCGAGAATATGAAGTTTCAATAAAAAACTTTATTTTAAACCAATTAGTTGAATGTTCAACAAAATAGTTAAATTTTCAGTTAAA
>CAKNYM010052193.1:236705-259366 GCA_932195095.1 Andricus curvator | reverse complement strand
CCTTTTTGGTCCAAAAATCCACTGTTTTGTTGAAAATTCAACTATTTTGTAGAAAATTTACCTTTTGAGAAAAATTAATATTTTGTGTTGAAAACTCAACTGAAATCTTTTTTAGATGAAAATTCGACTATTTTTTTTTGTAAATGTATCTTTTTTGTTAAAAAATTCATCGGTCTGAGTGGAAAATTCATCTTTCTTTGATAAGAATGTACCTGTTAGATTGAAAATTCAATAAATTTGTTAAAAAGTCATCCTTTTGGTCCGAAAATCTACTTTTTTTTGAGAAATTCAACTATTTCGTAGAAAACTTACCTTTTCAGAAAAATTCACATTTTGTGTTGAAAAATTAATTTAAATATTTGTTGGATGAAAATTCAACTATATTTTTAACTATTTGTCTTTCTGATTTAAAAAATCATCTGTTTTAGTAGAAAACTAATCTTTCTTGGATGAAAATGCAACTGTTTGATTTAAAATTAAATTATTTTTTTAAAAAGTCATCCTTTTTGGATGAAAATTCAACTGTTATTATTGAAAATTCGTCTTTTTGGGTTGAAAATTTAAGTATCTTCGTAGAAAATTTACTTCTTATTTCAACTATTTTGTTTGAACATTTTGTTTTAACCACTTTGTTAACAAATCATTTTTTTTGTCGAAGATTCATATTTTTAGTTGAAAATTCATCTCTTTTGTTAAAGTTTGACCATTTAGCTGAAAACTGATCTTTTTAATTGAAAATTTAACTGGTTATGACCATAAATGTTAAAAGATAAAAAATTTAAGAAATTTATATTTTGCCGTCATACGGACGAGACACATCGTATAATTACGATCGAACTTTACTAAGGTAAGTTCGTTTGATCGTATAATTTTATGTCATATACTTAAAAAGTTAATTTTCAAGCGAAAAAAACGAATTTTCGACAAAATAGTTCAATTTTCAGTTTAAAAAAATTCTTGTTATCAAATATAAAACAAATTTTCAATACAGAATATTATTTTTCTACCAAAAAAGACGAATTTTCAACAAATTACATACATTCCATTATTAACCAAAGGAGGTGAAGTTAAATTTTCATTTAAAAGGGAATTAATTAACAATAAAAGAACGAATTTTCTACAAAACAATTGAATTTTCAACCCGAGAATATGAATTTTCAACAAAAAACTTTATTTTGAACCAATTAGTTGAATGTTCAACAAAATAGTTAAATTTTCAGTTAAAAAACTTCATTTTTATCAAAAGGAAAACAAATTTTCAACACAGAAGATTAATTTTCTATGGAAAAAAGACGAATTTTCTACAAAATACATCAATTTTTAAACAAATAGTTGAATTTTCAACCTAGAATATTACTTCTTTACCAAAAAGACGAATTTTCAACACATTAACATACAATACATACGTGTTCAAATAAATGTACGAACGGGTTGAAAATTCATTTCAATCCGAGAATATGAATTTTCGACAAAAAACTTTATTTTGAACCAATTAGTTGACTTTTCAACAAAATAGTTAAATTTTCAGTTAAAAAACTTCATTTTTATCAAAAAGAAAACAAATTTTCAACACAGAAGATTAATTTTCTATCAAAAAAGGCGAATTTTCGACAAAATAGTTCAAATTTTCAGTTTAAACAAATTTTTTTTATCAAACATACAACAAATTTTCAATACAGAATATTAATTTTCTACCAAAAAAGACAAATTTTCAATAAATTACATACATTACATTATTAACCAAAGGAGGTGTAGTTAAATTTTCATTTAAAAGGAAATTCATTTTCAATAGAAGAACGAATTTTCTACAAAACAGTTGAATTTTCAACCCGAGAATATGAATTTTCAACAAAAAACTTTATTTTGAACCAACTAGTTGAATGTTCAACAAAATGGTTAAATTTCCTGTTAAAAAACTTCATTTTTATCAAAAAGAAAACAAATTTTCAACGCAGAAGATTAATTTTCTATAAAAAAGACGAATTTTCTACAAAATACATAAATTTTTAACCAAATAGTTGAATTTTCAACCAAGAATAATACTTATTCACAAAAAAGACGACTTTTCAACAAATTACATACATGTTCAAATAAATAATTTGAAAAATAAGTGTGATGCCAGTTTCAAAAAAATTTTAACTAAATAGTGGAGTTTCTAAAGTAAAAAAGATCCATTATTAACCAAAGATGGTGTAGTTAAATTTTCATTTGAGGGAATTAATTTTCAATAAAAAACGAACTAAAATGATGAATCTTCAACAAAAAATATATTTTTTACAAAGAAGTTCAACTTTCAATCAAGTAGTTTAATTTTCAATCAAAAATGATTAATTCTCAACGAAAAATATAATATGTAGTTGAATCCTCAACCAAAACAGATTAATTTTCAACCAAACAATTGCATTTTTAACCAAAAAATATTAAATTTCTACCAAAAGAAGTGTACTTTCAAACCGAAAAGACGATTTTTCTGCAAAATAGTTGAATTTTCTAGTCAAGCGACAAAAAAATGTTAACTAAATTGTTGAATTTTCAAACCAAAAGGGCAAATTCTCTAGAAAACAGTTGCATTCTTGGCCCAAAAATATGAATTTTCAACCAAATAGTTCAATTTTCTACGAAAATAATAAAATTTTCAATCCAAAAACACGAATTTTCAACAAAAAAATTAATTTTCAACAAAATAATTGAATTTCAAAATAAAAACGATCAATTTCCAACAAAAAATAGAACAGTTAAATTTGCAGTTGAAATAATTAATAAAACAATTTTTAAATTCAAAATAAATAATGGGGAACAGTTCAAAATTAGAAAAAAACTTTGAAAGAAACATAAAAAGTACAACAGCAACTAAATTTGAAAAGAACCATCGTTCGAATTCTTTTTTTAAATAGTTATGTTCATCCTTTTTTATTTGAATTCCACTAATTAAGAAAAATTCCAAAGTTCAAGAGTGACAGAAATTTTAATAAAGTTTCGAATTTAATTTCACGCAAAATCGAACAATTTTAATTTTCTGTTTCATTTTGTTTCAATTTCATTCTTTCCCATACTCTAATTTTTTCTAATTGAATTCTCGACAATTCCATTTTAAACTAGGCAAAATTTAAAAAAAAGTCTAGATTATGGTGCCAGAATGATTTCGTATTTGCATATATCATTCCTCGGTGAAAATAAAGGAACCCATATTTTACAGTTTAATCAAATTTTTTTTCGGATTTGTTACAATCATTCGAAGATTACCTGCGAATTCTAAAAAATTGACATAAAGTTTTTTCAAAATGCAGTATTTTCCGAACGAGCGTATGTATTCGAGATTTTTTTTATTCGCATAAAACTGATACGAAACCTTTTTTAAATTATCAAAAACTTTGTAGATTTCCCTGAAAATCTTTTTATGTTTTCAAAATTCTATGAAAAAAATGAAGAAGCTTTTTTGGAAAATCATATTACTATCTATCTCTGAAAAAAAATTTAAAATGGGTTTCTGAAAACATCCACTTTCAAGAATTTTAGAAAAACAGCCGCCACTTTGTAAATTTTTTAAATTATGTAAATTTTTTTTGGTATCAATTCAAAGAGCAAGTATTCCCACGTCGAATAAAAAAATAAAATCTGAAACACCTACGCCTGTTCGGAAAAAACTGCATTTTGAAAAAACTTTCTATACATTTTTGAGAATTCGCAGGTAATCTTGGAATGATTGTAACAAATCCAAAAAAATGTTTTGAATAAACTTTGAACAGATGAATGCTTTTATTTAGCATTTTTTATTCTTGATTCCGGACGTTTTCGACTTAAAAATATTCAGCCAATAAATGTTATAAATTAAAATGGTTCATTTTTGAAAGATTTTTCATAAAAAATGGAAAACAGTCGAAAAAATCATACCATCCGAAATATAGGAATTGAAAAATAAATTAATTTGAAATATTTTACATTAATTTTTCTATATATCAACTTTCGGGACTATTTTTCGGTATATCTTTCTGTACCTGAACTGGTAAACATTTTATTACAGTCAATAAACGAAGAAATGGGAAAATATTTTTAAAGAGTAAGTGAAGTAGTGAATTTTTAAACAAAAGTTCATTTTCAACCAGATAGATGAATTTTCTATGAAAACAATCAAATTTTCAATACAAAAAGTCGAATTTTAGACAAATAGTGGATATTTTTTCAAAATAGTGTCAAACGGGGCGCGAGTCTGAGCCCTGAATTTATAAAAAACACATTTTTGAACCAGAAAAAAATCAGTTCCTTACCAGATTTGTCTTGTTTCTGAGCAATAGTTCTACTGCAAACTTCGTAGGTGCCTTCAGAAACCACGCAGAGGTTCATCACACTATTGTCACTCATGTCCGGCTTCCAATCGTCTAGGGAAGTTTCGAAATCTTCTGCAAATCTCAAACAGAGGCCGACAAATCTAAAACAAAATTAAACAGTTTTCTTCAAAAACACCCTATTACAATTCATTCAAAGAGGGTGGCCGCAAAACCTTCATTTTCAAAATTCCCTAACTTTTCACCGATTTTTCCCTGACTAATTTCAAATTTCTCCTGACCATTAACACTCAAGAACAAAATTCAAATCTTGGAACCTTTTTATTTTAGTATCTTTTATAAATGGAATAAAACAACTTTAAATTTAAATGTATAAATTTTTAATTTATGGTGATGACTTTCTGACAAAATAGTTAAATTTTTAACAAAGTAATTAAATTTTCAACAAAATAATTGAATTTTTAACAAAATAGTTACGTTTTTAACAGAAAAACATTTTCTACCGAAAAAGGCGAATTTTTAACAAAATACATGAACTCTCAAACAAATAGTTTGATTTTTGATGAAAAAAATATCAATTTTCAACCGAAAATGCAAAAGGTAAATTATGAATGAAAAAAAAAATTTCTACAAAAAAAAGAAAAGAATTTTCAACCAAAAGATGAATTTTTAACTAAAACGATGAATCAGAAATAATATAGACAGAAGTCCAAATAGACTTGAATTTTCAACAAAATAATTAAATTTTCCACAAAATAGTTGCATTTTTAACAAAATAGTTCAATTTTCAACCTACGAAGATGAATTTTCAACCAAGAAGGTTAATTTTCTACCGAAAAAGACGAACTTTTGACAAACTACATGAATTCCCAAACAAATAGTTTAATTTTTGATGAAAAAATATCAAATTTTAAACGAAAATGAAAAAGGTAAATTTTGAATGAAAAAAAAAGAAGAATTTTCAACAAAATAGTCCAATTTTCAACTAGAGATTAATTTTTAACTTAAATGATGAATCAGAAAATTCATAGACAGAAGTCCAAAAAGACTTGAATTTTTTACAACAAAACTTCAATTTTCAACAAAATAATTAAATTTTCAATAAAATAGTTGCATTTTTAACAAAATAGTTCAATTTTCAAGCTACAAAGATAAATCGGCAACAAAAAATTAATAATTGCATTTTAACAGAAAAAATGAAGTTTCTACCGAAAGAGATCAATTTTAATACCAAAAAGAATTTTCAACTTCGAAGATTAATTTCATAACAAAAAAGACGAATTTTCAACAAAATACATAAATTCTCAAACAAATATTTGAATTTTTAACGAAAAAAGATCAAATTTTAACCGAAAATGGAAAAGGTAAATTTTGAATGAATATAAAAGAGTTTTCTGCAAAAAAAAGAGAATATGCTCAGCATTTAAGCTCGAACAGAGCATTTATAGAGCATTAAAGAGAATTTAAAGCATTTATTGTTTAAACAAATATATATCATACTTAATACATATATTTTTACAAAAAGATTCTAGAGTGAAATAAACATATACTTTTTTTTTTAAATCACAGAGTTGCTACAGGTCAGGTAATTCCAGAAAGTCGGGGAATGTCAGGGAAAACCTGACAGAGTTAGGGAATTTTTAATAAATTAAAGTTGAAATTATTTTTATTATTATGGTTAAAAATTGCATATATTTGGTAGAAAATTAATCTGCTTTGGTTGGGGATTTACACTACTTTGTTGAACATTAATCTTTTTTTTTAATTTAATTCAACTATTTTTAGTATAAAATTAAAATCTTTTTTGTGGTTGAAATATAATATATCACATTTTTCGTTGTGAATTCATTTTTTTGGTAGAAAATTCAACTACTTAGTTGGAAGTGGAACTATACTTTGTTAAAAATTCATTTATTTGGTTAATGTTTCATCATTTTAGATGAAACCTCCTTCTTTTGTTCAAAATTTAATTTAATCAAAATTTAATCTTCTTGGTGACTAATTCATACTTTTGGTTGGAAACTCCTTTAAAAATTCAAGTATTTGGTTGAAAATTCATGTACTTTGTTAAAAATTCATCTTATTGGATGAAAATTCATGTACTTTGTAAAAAATTCATCTTATTGGTTCAAAATTTGAAAATTGATCTGTTTTGTTGAAAATGATATTTTTCTTATTTAGAATTCATTTTTTAAACTGGAAATATAACTTCCATTTTTTGTCGAAAATTCATCTTTTTTGATAGAAATTTAATCTTCTTGGTTGAAAATTATACTAATTTGTTGAAAATTTACTTTAATTTTATTGAAAATTAATTTTTTTATTGAAAATTTAACTATTCTATTTTCAGTTGAAAATTTATCTGTTTTCTGTGAAAATTTAACTATTTTTTGAAAATCCGTCTTTTTTTTTGTAAAAGAGTACTCTCATTAGTTGAAATTTCATCTTTTTGGTTGAAAATTAATTTCTTTCGTTGAAAATTCGTTTGTTTTTTGTTTGGAAATTTATTTTACTGACTGAAAATTATCCTACTTTATTTTTGGTAGAAAATTTATCTTTTTAGTTTGAAAATTAAATTTTTTTCGTTAAAAAATTATCTGTTTAGTAGAAAATTTAGCTATTCCTTTTTTTATTAAGAATTAATTTCTTTCATTGAAAAAACCGGTTTAGTTGAAAATTCCTTTTTTTTTGTTGATAGAAAATTCATCCTTTGGATTGAAAAATTCACTATTTGAACAAAATTTCAAATTTTTGGTTGAAAATTCATCATAGTGATTAAAAAATAATTTCTTTGGTTGAAAATTCGTTTCTTTTCAGTTGTAAATTAATTCTTTTAACTGAAGATATAACTATTCCAATTTCAATTAAAATTAAAATCCTTTTTCTGGTTGAAATAGAGTATATCACGTTTTTCGTTGAGAATTCATCTTTTTCGGTAGAAAATTCAACTATTTAGTTGAAAGTGGAACTACTTTCTTAAACATTCATTTATTTGGTTGATGTTTCATCATTTTAGTTAAAACCTCCTTCTTTTGTTCAAAATTTAATTTTTTTGTTGAAAATTATGTTTTCTAGCTGAAAATTAATTATTTTAACTGAAAACTTAACTTGTACAAGTTTGGTTCAAAATTTATTTTCTTAAGTTGAAAATTCAAATATTTGGTTTAAAATTCCTTTATTTCATTGAAAATTCGAATTTTGTGGGAGAATATTTAATCTTCTTGGTGAATAATTCATCCTTTTGGTTCGAAATTCCTTTAAAAATTCAAATATTTGGTTAAAAATTAATGTACTTTGTTAAACATTCATCTATTTTGATAGAAAATATCTTATTGGTTAAAAATGTGAAAATTGATCTTTTTGATTGAAAATTATTTTTTTCTCATTTAGAATTAAATTTTTAAACTGGAAATGTGACTCTTTCATTTTTTGTCGAAAATGTATCTTTTGTGATAGAAATTTAATCTTTTTGGTTGAAAATTATACTATTTCCTTGAAAACTTACTTCAATTTTATTGAAAATTAATTTTTTTTACTGAAAATTCAACTATTCTATTTTTAGTTGAAAATTTATCTGTTTCCGTTGAAAATTTAACTCTTTGTTGAAAATCCGTCTTTTTTGTAAAAGAGTACTCTCATTAGTTGAAATTTCATCTTTTTGGTTCAAAATTAATTTCTTTCGTTGAAAATTCGTTTGTTTCTTGTTTGGAAATTTATTTTACGCACTGAAATTTATCCTACTTTATTTTTGGTAGAAAATTGATCTTTTTAGTTTGAAATCCATGTATTTGGTTGAAAATTAAATTTTTTTTTAGTTGAAGATTCATCATTTTAGTTGAAAATTCACTTTAACTATTACATTTTTTGTGGAAAATTTACTTTTTTTTGATAGAAATGTAATCTTTTTCGTTAAAAAATTATCTGTTTAGTAGAAAATTTAACTATTCTATTTTTTGTTAAGAATTAATTTCTTTCAATGAAAAAAAAACTGTTTAGTTGAAAATTCGTTTTTTTTTGTTGATAGAAAATTTATCTTTTGGATTGAAAAATCCACTATTTGAACAAAATTTCATATTTTTGGTTGAAAATTCATCATATTGATTAAAAAATAATTTCTTTGGTTGAAAATTCGTTTCTTTTTAGTTGAAACTTAATTTTTTTAACTGAAGATATAACTATTCCATTTTCGCTTGAAAATTTATATTTTTAGTTGAAAATTAATTAATTTTGCTGAAAACTCCTGTTTTTTTTATTTACTTTTCTAACTGCAAATTGAAATATTATATTTTTGGTTTGTAAATTTAGCTTTTTTAGTTTAAAATTGAATTATTTGGTTAAAAAATCATTTTTTTGTTATGAAAAAAATATATTTTTTTGAAAATTCATTTTTTTTTTCGTTTGAACATTTATTTTTCTGAAATTTCAACTATTCTAATCTTGGTTGAAAATTGATTTTTTTTAGGTGAAAATTCATTAACTTTTTTGAAAATGAGTCTTTTGTTGTAGAAAATTAATCTTTTTGGTTGAAAACACATCTAAAAAGTGTCTTACATATATTTAGAAACAAAATTTTTTTTGGATTAACATTATTAATCTTGTAGGTGTATGGTTGGTTTTATACCTAGAAGAATTTACAAATTGGGATATTGTAGCAACCCCGAATAAGGCACTTTTTAATGCGAATAATATGTTTTCTATTACTTTGATTTCTTTTATCATTTAAATTTAGCACCCTTTACAATTTGAAGCGATGCATTTTCCTGCGAAATTTAGATAATGTAATTATTATTAATAAAAGTAGAAAATACGATTTTTAAAATCCTAATTCAAAATGCCCATAAAGGTCGAGCATATTCTCGAGCATATTCTCATGCTCGTGAGAATTTCTCCGAGCATTTAAACTCTTTAGAACACTAGGTCTCTCCTAAATAAATTCTTTGAATTTTGAAATTTTTTGGTTTTCTCTGACCTGTGGCCACCCTGTAAAATATCCAAAGGACACTGGAGGAAATACTCACCTTCCTTTGCTAACAAGACTACCACTGCTACAGGCGGAAATACTCGTATTTTCCAAGGTAATAACAACAGCTCCCCTCGATTCTCCATCGTAAAGTCCTCTACTCAATCCCCAATTATTAGGTGGCAGTGAATTCAAAGGGATGCAAATTCCCATATCATCAACAGTCAGTTGCAGAAACAAAGTTCCCAAATGAGGAGCGCTCAGTTGACTCGTCAACTGTCCAAATGGCACTTTTTCGAAGACTTGTTGAGTAGCAGTCAACACTTCCTTGTTCAAATTAGCCCTCTTCTCGTTCCAATATTCATACGCATTTTTGTAGTTCAACCAGACTAAAATGGCTTTGTCGACTGCAACCGGTTGAATGTAAATGAGAGGTCTCTTCAGGGTGATTAGGACCACTTCCTTGGCTTCGCCCTCTGCCATTTCCTCCTGAAAAGCGTTCCGCAATCCGACCCTTGTGTTGAAGAAGGCAAACTGCTGAAACTCTGGCTCAGCTTCTTCAAACATGACGTTCTTTAGTAGCTGTCCAAGGCTCAGATTGATGTCTACTTGTGCCTTGCCAAACAGTTTCATGTGAGTAGAACCCGAGACGTTTTGCACGCGATTCGAGAGCTGCAATTCCACTGCACCGGTTTCTAGTCGCACTGCCGAGTTGGTGGGAGTCGTTGCGGTCAATTGAATTCTCTGCAAAAATTTTTGATTAGGATTAAAACAGCGATGATAGCGGTTGAGTAGTTCAATCCAATTATTAAAAAACGCATGGCCCCATTTTCAATTAATTCTATATTCTTGATCTACAAAATTAAATCTTTTTTTGAAATCTAAAAAATAGATGTGTCACGAAAATTTTGAAATCATTGTTGTCGCTATTCCACAATGCCGATTGGGTAATTTGAAAAACTCGAAGGAAGAAATTTTGCCAAATTCACACACATAATTAAGAATCAAGTTTCAGTTGAAAGACAGTGACAAAAAATTTCACATCTGTGTGCATAAAAGAACTGACAAAAATTTAAGATTTATTAATGTAAAATTTTATTATTAAATTTATAGTTAAATAATTAATTGTCAACCAAAAAAAAGAGAATTTTCTATAAAATAGTTAAATTTTCAACCAAACTGATGAATCTTTGATAAAAAAATGAATTCTCAACAAATAGTGTAATAGTTGATATTTCAATAATAAATAAATATAAAAATAATAAAAGTTTTTTAATGTTTACCCAAAGAAATGAACTTTTAACTAAAATGATGCATCTTCAATCAAAAAAATGAATTTGTAATCAAATAGTTCTATTTTAAACGCAGAAGATGAATTTCCTATAAAAAAAGACAAATTTTCAACAAAATACATAATTTTTAAATTAAAAAAAGTAAATTTTAACAAAAAATGGAATAGTTTAATTTTAAGTTAGAGAAATACGTTTTTAACCAAATAAAATAAATTCTACAGGAAATACGTAACTTTCCAACCAAAAAGACGAATTTTCAACCAAAAAATTAAATATCTATAAAAAAATTTCTAAGAAAAATTGAATAATGCAATTTTTAGTTTAAAAAATTAATTTTCAATAAAAAAATAATTTTCAACCAAAGAAAGAAAATTTCAAGCAAAAAAATTAATTTTCTACTAAAAAAGAATATTTTTTGAGAAAATACATACATTTTCAACCAAAGAGGTTAATTTTATGCAAAAAAAAAACAAACAAATTATTAAGAAAATAGATGAATTTTTAACTAAAAAAGAACAATTTTCTACAAAAAATAGAATAGATTAATTTGCAGTAAGAGAAGTAAGTTTTTAAGCAAATAAAATAAATTTTCAACGAAATAGTTGAATTTTC
Source organism: Andricus curvator (assembly GCA_932195095.1). Classification (NCBI taxonomy): domain Eukaryota; kingdom Metazoa; phylum Arthropoda; class Insecta; order Hymenoptera; family Cynipidae; genus Andricus; species Andricus curvator. The sequence goes on along the minus strand of CAKNYM010052193.1, from coordinate 248,219 downwards.
AACCAATTACATGAATCTTCTCCCAAAAAGATTAAAGGTCTATAAAAAAAAATTCGACACAAAATAGATAAATTTTTACTTTAAAAAATTAATTTTCAATAAACAACTAATTTTTAATCAAAGAAATTAAATTTCAACCAAAAAGATTAATTTTATACAAAAGAAGAATAATTTTAAACAAAATACATGAATTTTCTACCAAAAAGATGTCTATAAAACAAAATGTTTGACTCAAAATGTAGCTACATTTTTAATTTAAAAAATTAATATTCAATAAAGAAAAGTAACTTTAAACCAAAGAAAGGAATTTTCAACAAAAGAGATTAATTTTCTACCAAAAATGATAATTTTTAACAAAACACATGAATTTTCAATCAAGTAGTTGCACAAAGAGCTCAAAAAAGAGGGAAAGTAGGGTCTTTTTTTCACGAAAAAGGTGAAAATTAGGGGAAATAATAAATATTCATTTTTACATTTAGAAAAGAAGAAACAATATTTTTATAAGAAATTGTACAAATTTTAAATAATGTTTAATGATTTTTTAATGATTTCTACCATTAAAGAATTTATTATTTTTAATTGGATATACTTAGGTCGTTGAAACTCCATTTAAGACGATATAAAAAAAGCCTGGGAAAACATGAAATTTGTTAAATAAACTATTTTTATATCTTTTAAATCGTTCTCATAATCAAGAATATTTTCTCTTCTAAAAATTCCGTTATTCATATTTAAATCGTAATAGTTATAAGTATAATTAAATATTTCTGTCCAAGATTTATTATTTTATCCTTACTATAATTAATACTTGAATTGAAGTTTGAAAATTTCAAATTTATTTAATTATTTCAACCAAAGAAGATGACATTTTTACCATAAAATATTAATTTTCAACAAAAAAAATGTCAACAAAATAATTAAATTTTAAACAAAATAGTTGAATTTTTTAATCAAATTGTTGAATTTTTAAAACAAAGAAGAATTTTCAAACAAGTGGTCGAATTTTCAAATAAAAAAGATTAAATTGAGTTCCGATGATTAAAAAAAGGACATTAAACTTCTACCGAAAACGAATTTTCTGTAATTTGGTGATTGTGAATTCTCTTTTGTTAAAGCTCCTTCGGCTTTAACGAACACATTCTCATCACGTAATTTAATTTGTGCATTTTCAATGTTATTTTTTACGATTTAAACTAAAAATACGCATCCTAGCGTAAAGTACTTTTGAGCAAACTTGTAAACATAATTTAGACGAACATTTTGGTTAAATAAAATGGTATTGTAGTTTGTGTCCTTTTTCTAAAAAGGTAATTTTTTTATTTTAAATATATATTTATAACAAGAGTTTATAAAAAATTTGTAGATTTTTTTTGGTTGAAAAACTTTAGTCTTTTCATTTTTTTTCGTCTCTTGTGTCGTTTTTCCAAAACTTTAATTTTTTATTTTTTATTTTGTTTTTTAGGATTAAAAGAAAATTTACTTGTTCTATCTAAAAATTATTAATAACAAATCGGTAGATCCTTTTTGGGCAAACAACTTTTGTCTATTAATTTTTGTTTTCGTACCTTGTGTCCTTTTCCAAAAAATTTAATTTTGTTATCTTTAATGTTATTTTTTACGATTAAAACAAAAACTACTTGTCCCCTCCAAAAATGATTAATGGCAATTTGTAGCTCTTTTTTGGGTGAACAACTTTTGTCTCATTATTTTTTTTTGTAGTTTGTGTTTTATCCAAAAATTTAATTTTTTTAATTTTAATGCTGTTTTTTACGAATGTATACGAAAACTATGCGTCATAACAGAAAGTTATTATTAACAAATTTGTAGATCTTTTTTGCATGCACAATTTTTGTCAATTTATCTTTTTTTGTATCTTGTATAGTTTGACCGAAAAATGAATTTTTTTATTTTTCATTATTTTTTGTGCGATCAAAATTTGAATTTTCGTTTTTTCAAGAAAATTCAAGAAGTTGTTATTTTGTTGAAAATTAATTTGTTGGTTGAAGATTAATCAATTTAGTTACAAAAAAATATATCTGTTTGGTTCAAAATTTTGTCTTTTTAGTTAGAAAATTAATCTCCTTGGTTGAAAATGAAATTTTTTGGTGAAAATTCATATTTTCGGGTTTAAAATTCAACTGCTACGTTGAAAATCGTCTTCTTTGGATGAATTAAACTATTTTTAATATAAATTAAAATCTTCTTTTGTTTGAAATTTCCTTTATTATATTTTCCGTTAAGAGTTCAACTTTTTTGGTCGAAAATTTTCGTAATTGTCTTAAAGTTGAACTACTTTGTTAAAAATTAATTTTTTTGGTTGAATATTCATCATTTTAGTTTAAAAAATCATCTATTTGGTTGGATATGTACCTATTTTAATGAAAATTCGTCTTTTTCGTTTGAAAATTTAACTATTTGAATGAAAATGAACCTTTTTGTTGAAAATTCAACAGTTTTGTAGAAAATTTAACAGTTTTGTAGAAAATTCAACAGTTTTATAGAAAATTCAACAGTTTTATAGAAAATTTGTTTTTTTTTTTAGCTAAATTTTTGACTAAAAAAGACGATTTTTCAACAAAAGTGAATTTTTAACTGGAAAATATCAATTTTATAACAAAAATGGAATACCTACATTTTTAGTAAAAAAAATTCATTTTTAACAATAAAAAACAAATTTTCAATAAAAGTTTTTTAATGTTTACCCAAAGAAATGAACTTTTAACTAAAATGATGCATCTTCAATCAAAAAAATGAATTTGTAATCAAATAGTTCTATTTTAAACGCAGAAGATGAATTTCCTATAAAAAAAGACAAATTTTCAACAAAATACATAATTTTTAAATTAAAAAAAGTAAATTTTAACAAAAAATGGAATAGTTTAATTTTAAGTTAGAGAAATACGTTTTTAACCAAATAAAATAAATTCTACAGGAAATACTTAACTTTCCAACCAAAAAGACGAATTTTCAACCAAAAAATTAAATATCTATAAAAAAATATCGAAGAGAAATTGAATAATGCAATTTTTAGTTTAAAAATTTAATTTTCAATACAAAAATAATTTTCAACCAAAGAAAGAAAATTTCTTTGTTAAAAATTAATTTTTTTGGTTGAATATTCATCATTTTAGTCTAAAAAATCATCTATTTGGTTGGATATGTACCTATTTTAATGAAAATTCGTCTTTTTCGTTTGAAAATTTAACTATTTGAATGAAAATGAACCTTTTTGTTGAAAATTCAACAGTTTTGTAGAAAATTTAACAGTTTTGTAGAAAATTCAACAGTTTTATAGAAAATTCAACAGTTTTATAGAAAATTTGTTTTTTTTAGCTTCAAAATTTAGCAACGTGGTTGAAATATGCTTTTTTCTTGGCTGAAAAATCTTATTTGATTGAAAAATCAACTATTTTCTTGAAAATTCGTCTTTTTTGGATGAATTCAACTGTTTTAAATTAAAAATTTAAATCTTTTTTGTTAGGCATATCAGCTTTTACATTTATTATCTTAGAATTGATCTTTTTTAGTTAAACATTTAACTGTTTGGTTAAAAATTGAACTTTGTTAAAAATGATTATTTTTTTGGTTAAAGATTCATCATTTGCGTTAAAAATCCATCTTTTCGTTAGAAAATTTGTCTCTTTTGGTAAAAAATTAATCTTCTCGGTTAAAAATTTGACTTTTTGGTTGAAAATCCCCTATTTTTATAAAAAATCTTCTCATTTCCCCTGTTTTTACTACAGAATTGATTTATCTTTCGAGTTTGGTTCCTCCGTTGAATCATTAGCGACTTCGTCGCTGTGAATGATCTCCTGTAAGTCTACAAAATTACAACAACAAAAATCGTTTCAATATCATCAAAAAGAATCCCTTAAGCGTCTTATTTTCTAATGTCTTGAATTTCCGTTTATGATTCCCAAAAATTGAATCGGATCTTTCTAAAAAAGGGGGAAAAGGAAAAACTTTTTAGGTGTGTCAGGGGATTTTTCATATTTAAGAGAGAAAAAGGGGAACAGGTAAACAGGGGGCGGACTGTGATCCCTGTTAAAAAGAAAGATGGTTTGAAAAAAAGTTTGCAAATTAGTTGAGGTTTATAATGGCATATTACCTTGATACGAATGATCAGAGTGAACAAGATTCTTTTTAAAGAAGAAGTACTGGTGGATGGTTCCTCATCTTCAAGCCAGAGAGGTACAGGTTTTTCTCCTCCGTATACCTTTTGTACAACTTCATTTACTTCTCGCATAAACACCTTTTGCACAAAGACCAAATGGTTCAACAAATCAGTCGACAGGGAATGTTCAAAGACTCCGATGTCTGCTTTTGCGCTCAGGTAACTGCCTTGTCTCAATACGACTCCATCTGTAGGAAATTAAATTTAAGCAAATTTTGATCAATGAGATTTAATAAAATGATGTATTAACAGTGAAGAACAGGGTTGCTACATATAGTGTTCTAAAGAGTTTAAGTTCTCGGAGAAATTCTCAAGAGCATGAGAATATGCTCGACCTTTATATGCCTTGAGAATTTAATGAGCATTTATGAGCATTTTAAATTAAGATTTAAAAAATCGTATTTTCTACTTTTATTAATAATACTAAAATGATTTAAATTTCGCGGGAAAATGCATCGTTTCAAATAGGAAAGGGTATTAAATTTAAATGATAAAAGAAGTCAAAGTTCAAGCTACAATATCCCAATTTCTAAATTCTTCTAGGTAAAAAACCAATCTAGAACACCTAGAACACCTAGAAGATTAATAATGTTAATGCAAAATAAATTTTGTTTCTGATTATACTTAAAACACTTTTTAGTTGTGTTTGCAAGTCAAAAAGATCAATTTTCAACCAAAGAAATGAATTTTTAACTAAAATGATGAATCTTCAACCAAAAATATGAATTTTTAACCAAATAGTTAGTTGAATTTTCAACCCAAAAGATTAATTTTCTACCAAAAAAGACTCATTTTCAACAAATTATTTATTTTCATGAAAAAAAGATTTTTTAACAAAAAATATAACAGTTAAATTTTCAGTAAAGACAATCAATTTTCAACCAAAAAAATAAATTCTCAAAAAAATAATTCAATTTTAAACTAAAAAAGATAAACTTAGAAACCAAAAATATAATATTTCAATGTACAGTTAGAAAAAAGTAAATTAAAAAAAAAACGATTTTCTAGCCAAATTAATTAATTTTCAACTAAAAATATCAATTTTTAAGTGAAAATGAATAATTTATATTTTCAGTTTAAAAAAAATTGATTTTCAACAAAAAAGAAACGAATTTTCAACCTGAGAATATAATTTTTAATCAAAATTATGAATTTTCAACCAAAAATATGAAATTTTGTCCAAATAGTGGATTTTTCAATCCATAAGATGAATTTTCTATCAACAAAAAGACGATTTTTCAACTAAATAGTTTTTTTTTCAATGAAATAAATGAATTCTTAACAAAAAATAAAATAGTTCAATTTTCTACTAAACAGATAATTTTTTAAAGAAAAAGATTACATTTCTATCAAAAAAGGTAAATTTTCCACAAAAAATGGAATAGTTAAAGTGAATTTTCAACTAAAAATGATGAATCTTGAACTAAAAAAAAATAATTTTTAACCAAATACATGAATTTGAAACTAAAAAGATGAATTAAAAAAAAAAGTAGGATAATTTTCAGTTAGTCAAATAAATTTTCAACCAAAAAACAAACGAATTTTCAACAAATGAATTTTCAACCAAAGAAATTAATTTTGAACCAAAAAGATGAAATTTCAACTAATGACAGTACTTTTTTACCAGAAAAGACGGATTTTCAACAAATAGTTAAATTTTCACCGAAAACAGATAAATTTTCAACTAAAAATAGAATAATTAAATTTTCAATAAAAAAAAATTAATTTTCAATGTAATTAAAGTAAATTTTCAACAAAATAGTATAATTTTCAACTAAGAAGATTAAATTTCTATAAAAACAAACATAAATTTTCGACAAAAAATGGAACAGTGACATTTCCAGTTTAAAAATTTAATTCTAAATGAGAAAAAACTCATTTTCAACCAAAAAGATTAATTTTCACATTTTTAACCAATAAGATGAATTTTCTACCAAAATAGATGAATTTTTAACAAAGTACATGAATTTTCAACCAAATATTTGAATTTTTAAAGAAATTTCCAACCAAAAGGATGAATTAGTCACCAAGAAGTTTAAATATTCTCCCACAAAATTCGAATTTTCAATGAAATAAAGGAATTTTAAACCAAATATTTGAATTTTCAACTTAAGAAAATAAATTTTGAACCAAACATGTACGAGTTAAATTTTCAGTTAAAACAATTAATTCTCATCTAGAACACATTACTGTCAACAAAAGAATTAAATTTTGAACAAAAGAAGAAGGTTTCAACTAAAATGATGAAACATCAACCAAATAAATTAATTTTTAACAAAGTAGTTCCACTTCCAACTAAGTAGTTGAATTTTCTACCAAAAAAAGATGAATTCTCAACGAAAAACGTGATATACTCTATTTCAACCACAAAAGGGATTTAATTTTAATTGAAAATGGAATAGTTATAGCTTCAGTTCAAAAAATTAATTTTCAACTAAAAAGAAACGAATTTTCAACCAAAGAAATTATTTTTTAATCACTATGATGTATTTTCAAACAAAAATATGAAATTTTGTTCAAGTAGTGGATTTTGCAATCCAAAAGGTGAATTTTCTATCAACAAAAAAAAAAGGAATTTTCAACTAAACCGGTTTTTTTTCAATGAAAGAAATTAATTCTTAATAAAAAAAGGAATAGCGAAATTTTCTACTAAACAGATAATTTTTTAACGAAAAAGATTACATTTCTATCAAAAAAAGTAAAATTGCCACAAAAAATGTAATAGTTAAAGTGAATTTTCAATTAAAATGATGAATCTTCAACTAAAAAAAATTTAATTTTCCAACTAAAAAGATAAATTTTCTACCAAAACTAAAGTAGGATCATTTTTAGTCCGTAAAATAAATTTCCAAACAAAAAACAAACGAATTTTCAACCAAAGAAAGTAATTTTTAACCAAATACATGAATTTTTTAACAAAAATAAAGTAGTATAATTTTCAGTTAGTAAAATAAATTTTCAAGCAAAAAACAAACGAATTTTCAACAAATAGTTATAGTTTCAACTAAAAATAGAATATTTAAATTTTCAGTAAAAAAAAATAATTTTCAATAAAATTAAAGTAAGTTTTCAACGAAATACTATAATTTTGAAACAAGAAGATTAAATTTCTATAAAAAAAAACATAAATTTTCGACAAAAAATGGAGCAGTCACATTTCTAGTTAAAAAGATTAATTCTAAATGAGAAAAAACTCATTTTCAACCAAAAAGATCAATTTTCAAATTTGTAACCAATAAGATGAATTTTCTACCAAAATAGATGAATTTTTAACAAAGTACATGAATTTTCAAACAAATATTTGAATTTTTAGAGGAATTTTCGACCAAAAAGATGAATTATTCACCAAGAAGTTTAAATATACTCCTTCAAAATTCGAATGTTCAATAAAATAAAGGAATTTTAAACCAAATATTTGAATTTTCAAGTTCAGAAAATAAATTGTGAACCAAACGTGTACGAGTTAAGTTTTCAGTTAAAACAATTAATTCTCATCTAGAAAATATTACTGTCAACAAAAGAATTACATTTTGAACAAGAGAAGAAGGTTTCAACTAAAATGATGAAACATCAAGCAAATAAATAAATTTTTAACAAAGTAGTTCCACTTTCAACTAAATAGTTTAATTTTCTACCAAAAAATATGAATTCCCAACGAAAAACGTGATATACTATATTTCAAGCACAAAAAGGATTTTAATTTTATACCAAAAATAGTTAATTCAACCAAAAAAGATGAATTTTCTACAAAATGGTTTGAATCCTCAACCAAAACAGATTAATTTTCAACCAAATCGTTGCGATTTTTAACGATATTAATGCAATTAAAAAAAAGTACTTTATGTTTATTTCAATCTAGAATGTTTTTGTAAAAATATACAACTATGTTCTTAAAAATTCATTCTTTTGGATTAAAAATTTATCTTGCTTGGATGAAAAGTAACTTCACTGTTAAAAATTCAACTGTCTTCGAAAAAATTCGTCTTTTTCACTAGAAAACCTTACTATTTGGTGAAATCTTCAACTATTTTTTTGAAAACTCGTTTTTTTTTACTGGAAAGTTCATTTATTTGGTTGTTAATGCAACTATTTGGTTGAAAAATGATTTTGTTGTTGAAAATTCGTCTTTCTATGTTGAAAATTCATCACTTTAGGTATGAAATCTTTTTTGGTTGACTTTTAACGATAATAATAAAATTAATTTCAACTTTAATTTATTGAAAATTCCCTGACATTCCCTGACTTTCTGGAATTACCTGACCTGTAGCAACTCTGTAATTCAAAAAAAGTATATGTTTATTTCACTCTAGAGTGTTTTTGTAAAAATATATGTATTAATTATGATATATATTTGTTTAAACAATGAATGCTTTAAATGTTCTTTAATGCTCTATAAATGCTCTGTTCGAACTTAAATGCTGAGCATATTCTCGAGAGCATTTGCTCAACATAAATGCTTGGGCATTTAAGAACTCTATCGACCATACCACTGGGTAGGTACGAATAAAAAAATCCAGTAATTTTCATCAAAATCCCCTGACTTTTCCATATTTTCCAGGTGATGAAACAACCCTCTAAATATAATAAATTCGAATGAAGCTCACCCGCAAGTTTGTTTTCGTTGAAACTGCTGCTTCCATCTTGTATGTATTCTGCAGAGACATGAACTTTGGGAAGTTCGACACTCGCTTCGGAAGGCAAATTTGCTTCCGTCACTTGCAATTTAGTTGTAAAGCTCAAACTGTGTTGCGGCAAATCGATCGTAAACTTGGCCTTGCTACCAGTTATGCCAGAACTGGTCACCTGGTCCATTTTGTACTGGGCTTGTAGGGAAGGAAGTAGGGCTGCGGTGATACTCAGGCTTTGCAGAATAACGTGAAATTGCATAACGATCGGTTCTAGCAAACTGGAAACGGGCTGAGGTTTTTCAACATCTATCGTAGGAGCTGGAGGATACTGATGTGGACTTGCTGGCGGGCCTTCATTCTCTTCTTGCTGTTGTCCTCGAGATAATCGCGACGATGCTCTTGTAACTCGAAGTTCCTAAAAGCAGAGTTGTCAGAATTGATAATACATTTATAAAAATTGCTAAAATTCAATACATTCTTTTTACAAAAATTTAAATAAAAAGAAAGACTTCTTTCAAGAAAATTGAGGTAAAATTATGTAAACCCAATTTTAAGAAATCTTAAATGATTATTAAATAACCCTGCAGATTGGATAGAATCATGAGTTTAGTGTCTCTATTCAAAAAATTTTAAAATTAAGATTGAAAAGAAATCCATTTTATCATGAATAATTTTTGCAAATTAAGCAAGAAAAAGATTTATAATTAAAAAATAAACTTCCAAAACAACCTCACTTTTCGGCTCATTAGAGACAAGAATAACATAATGAAAAAAGAGGGAGAAAAGGGGAAAAAGTCAACCAAAAACCAACCTCTCACTTTTTCCTTTCTCCGTCCTTTTTATACTACGAGGGTACCAACTTGTTTCGGGGCCAATTTAGACCTCCTCATCAGGGATTATTTATAGGGAATAACTAAAGGTATGAAAAAGTTAAAAGTTAATGTAATCAAATATATTTATTGAGGAAATGATTGTTTAATAAAAAAGAATTCTTTCTATTATCTAGTCAAATAAAATTACTTTAACCAATTAATTACTCTATCCCATACTTTGTTATATCTTCAGAGGTCCCTTTTTAAGTTGATAGCCTAGATAATAGAAAGAATTCTTTTTTATTAAACAATAATTTTCTCAATAAATATATTTGATTACATTAAACTTAATAAATTTTTAATTAATACTGATTGAAATATTTTCTTTACAGGTATATTAACTTTTTCATACCTTTAGTTATTCCCTATAAATAATTCCTGATGAGGAGGTCTAAATTGGCCCCGAAACAAGTTGGTACCCTCGTAGTATAAAAAGGACGGAGAAAGGAAAAAGTGAGAGATTGGTTTTTGTTGACTTTTTCCCTTTTCCTCCCTCTTTTTTCATTATGTTATTCTTGTCTCTAATGAGCCGATAAGTGACGTTGTTTTTTATGTTTATTTTTTAATTACGAATCTTTTTCTTGCTTATTTTGCAAAAATTATTCATGATAAAATGAATTTCTTTTCAATCTTAATTTAAAAAAAAAGATAAATATTTAATAAACTCAGAAGCGGCGGAACCTTTTTTTTAAGTGGGGGCAGGGGCATCGACTTATTACAGGGTGTCCAGCGATTCTTGTAAAAGATGAGACATTTCATTTTTTATTGGCCAAAACTATCCAAAGAAAGCAGAACCATAAATAAACTGATTTTTAATTTTTTGCGAACGTAAGTCATCTTTGTGAAATCTTCTTCTTTTCTGGTAGAAAATTAATCTTCTTAATTTAAAATCCAATTATTTGATTGAATTTGTATGTATTTTGTTGAAAGTCATCATTTTCGGTAGAAAATTAATCTTTTTGGTTTAATCTTTTTTAGTAGAAAATTAATTTTCTTGGATGTAAAATTCAATTATTTGGTTAAAAATTGATGTACTTTGTTGAAAATTCTTCTTTTCTGGGAGAAAACTAACCTTTCTCGTTGAAAATTCAATTATTTGGTTAAAATTTTATGTATTTTATTAAACATTCTTCTTTTATGGTACAAAATTAATCTTCTTCGTTAAAAATTTATGTATTTTGTGGAGAATTCATATTTTTTTCGTAGAAAAATCATCTTTTTGATGGAAATGTCAACTATTTGGTTAAAAATTTGTGTATTTAGCTGAATATTCATCTTTTTTGTAGAAAACTAAACTTTTTGGTTGAAAATTTATCTGTTTAGTTTGAAAGTTCACCTCTTTGGTTAAAACTTGATATATTTTGTGGAGATTTCGTATTTTTTGGTAGAAGATTAAACTTTTTGGTTGAAAAGTCTTCAGTTGTGGAAGAAAATTAATCTTTTTGGTTTAAAATTCACCTTCAGGTTCAAAATTGATGTAATTTGTTGAAAATTCGTCATTTTGTAGAAAATTAATCTTCTTTGTAGAAAATTAATCTTCTTGGGTTTAAAATTCAATTATTTGGTTAACAATTTATGTATTTCGTTGAAAATTAATGTATTTTATTGAACATTCTTCCTTTCTGGTAGAAAATTAATCTTTTTACTTTAAAATCCAATTATTTGATTGAATTTTGTATGTATTTTGTTGAAAGTCATCTTTTTTGGTAGAACCAAAAAACCTATTTGGTTAAAAATGTATGAAATTTGTTGAAAATTCGTCTTTTTATTAGAAAACTTATCTTCTTTGGTTCAAAATTCAATCATTTGGTTAAAAATTTATGTATTTGGTTGAAACTTC
>CAKNYM010052193.1:188324-212565 GCA_932195095.1 Andricus curvator | reverse complement strand
ACTGATTAGTGTAGTCTATAATCACATGAACATTTTAAGATTAAAAAACAAAATAACCATCAGAACCTTTTTCAAAAAAGTCGATTTTATATTCAAAGTATTTACAACTAATAAAAAATCGAAAGATGTAATTGCATGGTCCTCCCATATTGGATTTTCCGACTGACTATTGGTAACCTATAATCACGTGGACATTTTAGGACCAAAAATCAAAACATCCATCGGACCCTTTTTGAAAAAAGTCGATTTTTACGTTCAAAATATTTCAAAATTCAAATATAAAAATTTAATTCCATGGTCCTTGCATATGGGATTTTGTCGACTTAATATTGGTAGTGGCATGGATATTTATACTATATATGTAATCGAACGGATATTTTAGGACCAAAATCCGAAACATCCATCGAGCCCCTTTTTAAAAAAGTCGATTTATACGTTGAAAGTACATATTTAAAACTCCAAAAAAATCTAAATATTTAATTGAATGGTCCTTGCATACGGGATTTTCCAATTGAATGAGGTAGTCTATAGTTCTACGAACGTTTTATGGCCAAAAACAAAAATATCCATTGGACCTTTTTGAAGAAGTCCACTTTTACGTTCAAACTATTTCAAATCCAAAAAAATTCTGAAAATTGAATTCCGTGGTATTTGCATATGGAATTTTCTGACTAACTATTGGTAGTCTGAAGTCTCACGGACATTTTAGGACTAAAAACTAAAATATCCATCGAGCCCTAATAAATCGTTTAAGTTCCATAGAAACCTGGAAAATATCTAGAGCTCCGTGAACGCCTCCGCAGCTAACAATTCAAAGCAGATTCCACATTCAGTTAGGTTTCACCCTCACTGATATGTTAAGTCACTAGGCTAGAGCACACCCCGAAAAAGCACCGCAGCTCGCCACTGATTCAGCAGTTGGATTAAAAATTATTTCGTTTATCCCCTATAGGTTAAGTATCCCGGAATCTCAAAATTCAGATCTTTAGTGATCCAGGTCTTCGTGATACATAAAACATCCAGATCGTTCTGAAAAATTGGAATCCATGCGATTGTAGACTACTATAATCTATCGGATAATCTTATATGAAAGGAAATTAAAGTTGGTTCATACCCACTGTGCATTAAGTGAGCTATTGAAAGTGATGCAAAATACAATCTAGATAATTCTTGAAAAATACCTTAGCGCTCTTTTGCTCAGTTCGAAAGACCTAATGAATCAAGATTAAAAATTGTAAGTCGCAATCTCTCCTCTCTTCATTATTCAATTTTTTCCCCGATACGCTATAAGCTATATGTTAAAAGTAAAACACTTGCCCAATTTCCTTTTAGATGCCCCTTGTCATTCTCTTTTATAAATTCTTGCTGCTTGGCCATCCAACTGTACAAATCTTCGCCTGCATTAACTGGTCTGCTTGAATTAAATCCAGTTGGAGATGTAATTTGGTCCAAACTTCCAGTACTGTGTTGACTACCATGACCTCCGCCTCCAGAATAGATACTTGGATTGGATCCCAGTTGGTGGGAATGCGAGACATAAATCTGTGGTGTCTTATCCTCTCGCAAGGTACCATAGCCTAATTAAATACAAATTTTGTTAAAAAAATATTTGTTTGTCATTCTGGATACAGGCCTCGGACTCGGTTAAGCAATTTAAATTAGTGGCAATAGTAGCATACATTTAGAGAAATAGTAGTAAAATAGTGTCATGAAATTTTTTAAATATTACACCGAGGGATTCACTATGTTTGCGATCTGACATAGAATATACATCTAAAAAAATCTCGTGAAATCTTTTCAAACCTTTTTAGAACCCCCTTAAAGCTTTGAAATCCGTTGAAATCCTTTTGGAAACTCCCAGTAAAAAGTTAAAGTTTCTTTTGGCAATTCACAGCGCAAGCGCGGCTTCGATGTTCTTTTCGCGCTCAACTTTTACGTGGCGAGCGCGAGCCAATCGCGCGAAAGCCCCTCCCAGCGACAACGTCAAAATTATCATTGGTAGTAAACTTGTGCGTGGGGAGCGCGAACCAGTCCGCGTGACTCTACTAAGGCTTCCCACTCGTTTGCGTTGCGAGTGGTGCGCCGCCGCCGAAGCGAAGTCCATAAAGTACGGTCCACGCGACCATGAAAAGCGATTTTTTCATTACAGAATTGACGATTGAATTGATTTGACTGACCGATCGAGATTTATTCATTAGATCGAGTGAGGATCGACGCGGTAATATAACAGCGCTCATAGAAATTTTTTATCATTGATTGGATGCTTATGATAGATTGATAGATTCTGGTCTATCAGACGCATCAAATTGATCGACTAACAATTTTGCGCTCTGTGACACTCATGTCACAGATCTCAAAGCCAGTTTCCTGCCCAGCAGGAAGTAGCAGTGCCAGCGAAGCGGCAGCCGTAAGAATAGAAGAAGACAATAACAGCAACTTCTCCGTAGTCTCTTGTAGGAACAATAAGCGTAAGTTCTCCAAGCTTTCGGATAACGCTTCTGCCAGTACCAGCAGTGGTCAATCATCGGACACCAAGTCCGTCAAAGGAAGCAGTAAGACGTCTAGAACGTCAGTCGTGAGTATGCATATATCTAACTCACAAAAATCGAAATCGAGTACAGCTAGTACCAATCAAGTCGCTGACATAAATATTCTCAAATCGAACTCTAAACCGCAAAATCTAGGGACTGAAACAGGTACAGTACCGGGGATAATACCCCCAATAAGTGTAATTGTGGACGAGGCTAACCACCCCTACACAATTCTCCATAAACTTCTGAAAGAGTCCACCCAATTTAAACCCATAGTTTATAAAATTGTCCCAGATGTTTATTCAGTTCGCGTGTCTTCTACTGAAAACTACTGTAAAATTATCACTAATCTAGAGCAGCAAGGCTTCCAATACTATCTTCATAAAAGCATTAACTTGCCTCCTATCAAGCTCGTCATTAGGAATATACCCACTGCGTACCCGGAAGATTTAGTTCTCTCTGAATTTAAAGAGGAAGTATTCACAATTACGTCGGTCGCTCGCGTGAGAAACCGACAAACTAAGAAAGCCTTACCAATGCTTCTGGTAATGGTCCTAAATACACCACAAGCACAGGTGCTTCTCAATCTCCAGTCCATTGCTTATATAAAAATAAAAGTAGAGCCCTAGGTTAAACCGAAGGAAACTTCACAGTGCTACAAGTGCCAAATATTCCATCATGTCTCTGACATGCGCCACGCCACTCCACGTTGTGTGAAGTGCGCGGGCGCGCATCTGAGTCTCACATGCACAAAAGATCGTAAATCGTCGGCCACTTGCGCTAACTGTGCTGGAGACCACACCGCGAATTACAGGGGCTGTTCTGCCTTTAAAAAAGCCTCCAGAAAAATCACCCATAATAAACCAAAACCTCTTAATTCACAAAAAGAAACTGCTCCCTCTAAACCAGCTGTACAGATCGCACCAAGACAATTCGACACATGTAAATACCCCTGTAGTCTGTGTCCCGCTATCGCAAAAATTACCGCTCTACAGCGCTGCCGTGGCCTCTACATCACAAACATGCACGATGAAAACTCAAACTACACAGCCCAATAACCCCAATAAATAAGTCCAATAAAAGTCAACCTACTCAGGATATCAAAATAAATCTAGTAAACCTCTTAAAAAGAGCTACAATCTTAACCACCGATATAATGGGGGGGGGGGGGGGAATCAACATTACAGAAGCTATAAATTCAACCGCCGAGATAATAAATAATATACTTTCACATGCTATAGAAAATGGCCTCCTGCAATAATAACACACTAAAAATAATTTTTCGGAATGCTCAGGGTATCCTAAAAAAAAGACATGAATTAGCCACATACCTCTACAAGAATAACATTACCATTTGCTTGCTCATTGAAACTCTACTATGAGCATCCCTACGCGTCAATCTAGTTCGTGGCTATAAATTGTATAGAAATAACACTTATAGAGGTAGCGCGATTTTAATTCAAGAAAATATCGACCACCGCGAACTAATAATTCGTGAACTTGAAGCCCTCGAAGATACTGCTATACAAATAAAACTGCTCGGGAAACCATATGCCATAGTATCGCTCTATCAGACTCCCTCTCGCGAATTTATAAAAAATGATTACAGAAAAATATTCGAACTTGCACCCTCGGTAATTGCTGCAGAGGACCTAAATGCAAAACACTTAGCTTGGAATCACAGAAAAAACAGAAGATAAAGTTTACATAGATTTCAGTCGAAAGATTCGCTGCAACAGAAATTAACCTCATCGAATAAACTTTAAATGAAACTGAGATAATTTCGTGTTTTTAATTTGTCTCGGAATAATTTTTCAGTGAAAAAGCGTCGTCTGTTTTGTAGTTGACAGCAGTGCGAAGACCATAAGAGTATGAATGAAATCGGTCTGGAAATCAGGACACCAGATTTGAAAAAAAAAGATGGCACTTATTACAGTTTCATTTTTAAAATAATTGCACTTATCGCGGACGAATAAAACTATATTTTTTGTGAATGAGAATGAAGCACTTGACACTAGTCGAAAAGTCGCCATATTCACTATGATCTTAACCATAGTTATTAATACTACGGACTATACTATGGCTACGGACACCAATCCAGAGGCTGTAGGGGGCCGGATCGCACCACCCTCTGCTTTAAGTGTGGTAAAGGGGGTCACAAAGCAGCGTCCTGCACGGAACCCCTTCAGTGCGTACTTTGTACAAAACTGAAGGAAAATCCGGAGGTTTTAAAACATTTTCCAGCTTCGGGCTCATGCAAAGTTTTTAGACAGGCATTAGCCAGGATCAAACCCAACAACCAATGATCAGGATCCTACAGGGGAATCTTCACAGGAGCAGATTAGCTGACGACCTTCTGACAAACTTAATTGTCGAAACAGAGGTTGACATGCTGATCATAAGCGAGCAATATCAGGCAAGGAATAGCCCGGCATGGTTTGAAGACACATTTGGCACGGCAGTTATCTGGGTGCCAGATCCAGGAAAAGTCCCTATTGGCGTACATGGAGCCGAAAACGGATTCGTGTGGATGAGGAGCAAAGGCATTACTTATGTCAGCTGCTACCTCACCTCCAAAGAGAGTATCCTTGACTTCCAGGAAAAGCTGGACCTCCTCGAGGATTTTATCTGAGAGGAAAGGGGCATGATTCTGGTGGCCGGTGATTTAAACGCAAGAGCGGTTGAATGGGGCATGCCAAAGCCTGACTCAAGGGGGAATAGGATAATGGAAATGTCGGCTAGTACAGGTTTAATGGTGATCAACAAAGGGCGTACAGCAACCTTTAGACGAGCAGGTCCAAAGGGGACGATACCGGAACTCACTCTGGCAACAGAAAGTCTGGTTCCTCTGCTACAAAGCTGGGAGGTGATCGAAGATTACACTGGGCGCGATCACCAATATTTTAGCTTTAGCCTGGGAAGAACGACGCAGATCGTAAGACACCCCCGCAAACAACTGGGATGGAACACGGCGAAAATGGACGAGGAACAGCTGAATAAGCTGACAACTCAAGGGAAAGAAGCTCTGCTTGCCCTCCACGACAGTGCTGAGCAAGTGAGCGGAGTGAAAACCTTTGTAAACGCCACGATGCAACTCATTCACCGGGCCTGCGATGCGTCAATTCCCCGAAAGAGAAGCCGAAACAACAGACGCACCAATTATTGCTGGACGGAGGAAATAGTCGTACTTCGCAACAGATGCCTGCAGAGTAGGCGAAAAACAACCCGAACGAGAAAAAAAATGAAAATGGGGTCAACCAATAGCAATCCCAGCTGAGGTTCAACATCAGCGAAATAAGAAGGAGCTGCGAAACGCCATCAAAATGAGTAAGAGGCAGAAATGGCTTGGCCTTACTGAGGACGTCAACAACGAACCTTGGGGTCTGGGCTACAGAATCGTCACGCGAAAGCTTGGAGCCCTTTCAACATGTGGGACGATGGAACCAGACGTTGTGGACAACATCGTTGATAGTCTCTTCCCCACCCATCCGGTGAGACAAGAGGTCAGCGATTGGGCCACGGCCGTGGAGACACCGCCATTCACAATGGAGGAGCTTCTTGCGGCAGTGAGGGGTCTGCAGAACAAGAAGGAGGAATCTTCCCCAAGCAGTGGAAGACTCAAAGGTTGGTGCTCATCAGCAAAGGCAAGGGAGACCCAACATCACCAGGAGCATATCGTCCCCTGTGCATGCTGAACACTGCGGGAAATCTCCTAGAGAAGTTGCTAAAGCCCCGTTTGGAGGCGGCTATCCGGGAAGGCAGAGATCTGTCAGCCAGACAGTACGGCTTTAGGAGAGGACGCTCGACTGTTCATGCGGTTGGAGAGATTGTGCAGGCAATCAACGCAGCACAAAGTGGAGATCATTGTTCTAGGAAGGTCGTCCTCCTGGCAACGTTGGACGAAAAAAACGCTTTCAACTCTGCCAGGTGGAGCCATATGATCCAAGCCCTAGAGAAGTTTAAGGTACCAGAGTTTCTCCAACGGATAATCAAGAGCTATCTGAAAGACAGAGTTCTTGAATACGAGACAACGAGCGGAACCAGAAGAAAGGAAATAACGGCCGGTGCCGCCCAGGGTTCAATCCTGGGACCTGACCTCTGGAACATCTCGTATGACGACATTCTACGTCTGGAGATGCCAGAAGGCGCATAGCTATCGGGCTACGCTGACGACATTATGGCAGTCATCACCGCGCGCAACACCGAGAAATTTCAGTGGAAACTGAATAGGGTTATGCACCACGTTGATAGGTGGATGGGTAGCCATGGCCTAAGTCTAGCAGCAGAAAAGACTGAGTAGGTGCTAGTCACTAGAAAGTTGATCCCCACCATGATAGAGATGCAAGTGGGCACGGAGACTATACAGATCAAGGGGGCTATAAAACACCTTGGGATCATGATGGATACCAAGCTGACCTTCTGGGAACAGATTAGAAAGGCGTCTGACAAAGCGGCAGCAGTGACGATGGCACTAAGTAGGCTCATGGCGAATTTCAACGGCCGAAGACCATCTAAGCGCCGACTATTGATGTCCGTAACCTAGAACATCCTCCTATATAGTAGCGAAATATGGGCTGAAGCGCTGAAAAAGAAAAAATATAGGCAAAGGATGGCATCGGTTCAACTGAGGGGTGCACAGAGAGTTGCGTGCTCTTATCGCACCGTTTCGGAGCCCGCAGCACTTGTGATTGCGGGAATCATACCGATCGACCTGCTAGCCCTCGAAAAGAAGCGGATATTTGAGGCAATCCGAGACAAAGAAAAAGAGGCCGCCAAGGAAGAGGTCAGAACAAATACGCAAGAATGCTGGCAAAGACGGTGGGATAACGACCGTCGAGGCAGGTGGACCGCGAAACTGATCCCCGACTTGAGCGTGTGGATCGGACGCCATCATGGAGAGGTCAATTATTACTTGACCCAATTCCTCTCAGGCCATGGCTACTTTCAAGCCTACTTACATTAATTGGCAAAAGTTCGGAGTCCGAAGTGTATCTACTGCGAAGCCGAACGAGATGACGCACAGCACACGTTCTTTGACTGTGAACGGTGGATCGGGCATCGAGACAGGCTCGAAAGAGAAGCAGGACGCCTCACACCAGAGAACGTGATCGCAGCGATGCTGTGAAGCGAGGAAATCTGGAATGCGGTAGCTGACTACGTCGAAACCATCTTGCGACAGAAAAAACGCGAGATGAACCAGGCAGAACAACCGCCATAACAGAAGTTTTTATCCAACCATACCCGAACAGGATGATCGAAGGCCGACAAGCCCGATGCGTGACGCTGTCATGCTATCATGACAGGACGATGCGTTCATCTTGGACTGGGACATAAAGGTTCATCAGGTTATGCAGAAGCCCCAACAGGAGCCCCAGCAAGAAGAGTCAGACGTTCGAAGGGGCAGCTCAACCAGCTACACCCAGCCAGGATGTTCGAAGGCCGACGAGCCCATTGCACGACAGGGGTGCGCTATTGAGGACGATACGCACATCAGGGCTAGGCTGTTCTGAGAAGAAGTAGAGGAGAAGTCCAAGTTGGCAAAAACAGACGAGCGCCGAGGCACGGCGAAATGGCCTTACGCCCATGTTCCTGAAGTAATGCGAAAGCGGTTCCGGGAACATGGGCTGGTAGGTACAAAAGAGTTCGTTAGTGGGTATTGCCGTTTTTTTAGGTCGAGTCCCACACTCAACTTCTTTCCTTAAGGGCTTACGGCCCCTAAAGTTCGAATGTGGTCAGTGCATAAAGCATTTACAATTCTCCTTTTCAAAAAAAAAAAAAAATTAATTATGAAACAATTTTTTGAATGCAAATTTAAAATATACTTTTACATTGGGATTGATTTTTAATTATTAATATTTAAACTTAATGTTATGCTGAAATAAATTAAACATGCTTATTCATCATATTAGAAATCTTGGTAATGCTTCAACCTCACAATTAATTCGATTTCTATTTTTCTTTCTGTTCGAAAACAAACGATGGTTGTTGCTGTGTCAAGTTCTTTATTTGCATTCATGAAAAATACATTTCAATTCGTCCGTGATAAGTATTATCTGCTAAGGAAGTATTATCTGCTAAGGAAGTAGGAGACGACAGCTTTTATTCCATCGTAGGATAAACTTTCGCCAAATAGCATGTAAACTTTAACAGTGGAAAATTTTACATGCAACATTTAACTTTAGTTTTTTCTGTGGTAGTAGAACTAACAAAATCGGAAAACAATTTTTTGAATTCATAAACGACCAGTATCTGTCTTTCTCCGCACCAGACTCCCATACCTTTTTCCCTCACAACACCAAACATAAATCTGACCTTATTGACTTTGAAATTTTCAAAAATAACTTCTACCATCACGACTCTGGCACCATTAATGAATTAGACTCAGATCATCGACCAATTCTTCTAATCATTTTCACTAATTGTGAAAAAGCCCCGGTCGCGCCTCGCTATAATGTTGCAAAAGCAAATTGGCAAAAATTCAACTTGACCCTAGAAACACATGTTAATTTTGAACCTTCAATAGCAAACACTACTCACATTGACGAAGCCACAACAAATCTCATTTCTAGCATAAAAACTGCCATTTACACTTCAGTTCCTCAGACTACCATTAACAAATACGATCCACCTCTCAGCCCCGAGATTGAAGACCTTATCCAAACACGCAATAAACTTTGCCGAAAACATCAAGGAACTAAAAACTGTATCCTTAAAAACATCATTAACCACCTTCTCAAAACTATAGCAATTAAAGTTCAAGAGAACAGATACAAAAATTGGAATAAAGAAGTCGGTAATCTTCAAATTAAAGATAACTCTATATATCGTATGACTAAAGCCCTAACGAAGCCGCGAACTAATATTCCCCCTCTCAAAAATCCAGATCAAACGTTTGCGCATTCTCCTACCGATAAATCAAATCTCCTAGCGGCAAATTATGAAAGTAACTTCGCTCCACATGACGAGCCATCTGCCCCTCAACACATTGCTGAATGTGAACAAATTGTCTCCGATTTTCATAAAATCCCAACTACCGATAATTTCAAGAAAATACCCATAAGCAACTAACAAAACAAATTGAAACTACTAAAAACAACAAAGCACCCGGTCCTGATTCAAATTCAAACCTAGACCACAAAAAACTTCCGATCTCGTGTCTCACTCTCCTGGCCACTATCTTCAATGCTTGTATTCAACTAAGCTACTTTCCTAATTCATGGAAAATAGCTCATATTTTAGTTTTTCAGAAAAAACGCAAGAATCCATATCATTCAACCAGCTACAGGCCCATTAGTCTTCCTAATACAATGAGCAAAATTTCTGAAAAAATAATACTCACTCGCGTCAACTATCACCTCGAGGAAAACAGCATCCTTAAACCGCAACAATACGGTTTTAGAATAGGTCACTGTACGCAGCACATGATGCTTAAACTTGACGGCAAACTTCATAAACGTCTTAATTGGAAGCAAAATATCCATGAAACTGAAGGGTGAGCTCTCGAGGTTATCTCGCGTTTGAATCATATTATTAATTACAAAATGTTTATCCGACTAATCATAACCTATGCCTGTACAATTTGGGGAGGTGCGTCAAAAAGTAACATCAATCACATCCAGATCATACAAAATAAATTCCTCAGACGTATCACAAAAACCCTTAGATATACCAAGAACTCTGTCCTTCACAGAGAATTTCAATTACCTTACATTTCAGAGTATATCAAAGAAACCGCCACTAAATTCTATAAATCTACATCATTATCAGCTCTTGAACATATTTCCTCTCTAGGGAAATATAATTTTTATCCGCTTCGCAAGCACGCGATGCCAAAAGGCTTAAGTCAACCAGCGACTTTCATTTTTCTGCATCTCTACCCCATTCCAACTCTTTTTCTTTACTATTCTTTCATCAAATAAATGATCAGTTTTGATAGATTTATTCTACAGGTCCACGATCTAGGTTCAGCTTACGAATGACACACCAGAGATCCATTTAAAGTATGTATTTAGTATAAAACACTCGTTGAAACACTACAAGTATAAATCACTCGTTGAAGTACTACAGGATAGTACTCGAATACACTCGTGATTCATTATCACAAACAACGCTCAAAGATTTATCGGAATAACGCTCAAAGACAATCAATTCATCTTTCTTCGACGCTCGATACCAACTACTACCACGCAGCACGCACATCGACGACTCACACTTACTCATACACGCTCGAACTCTCTGCGCTCTCGATCAGTGCCCTCTCTTTTAAAAAATCTATACTAGAGTCTTTAATTTAAACTTCCCTTTTACAAGTCGCTAAAACTCGGCCATCCTTTACTTCATCTCGTCCTCGAGATGATCCTCCTTATAATTCTTCTGTGGTAGCTTGGCAATTCTGGTTGATCTCCGGGGCGCTGAATTTGTTTTGGTTCTGATTTGCTCTTCCATGTTCTCTTGTATACTTTTCGGGTACTTTCTTTCTTCTATGAGTGATTTTTCCAATGTTCGTTCAACTTTTTCAGTTGTTTTGTCTTCCTCGTCGTCAGTGACTGGATCTTCTTCTGATTCGTAATCTGAGGGTTTCCACAATTTGAGTTGAGTCACATGAGCTGTTGCCGCATACCTCCGACCTTGTCTAACTCTCAAATCTGTTACGCCGTAAGTGTCACCCGGCAGGATCTTAGTAATAGTCAGAGGTCGTCTGATGCGTTTCTGAAACTTCTGCGGATCTCCCGTTTGCGCTGGAGCTGTTTCCATGAAAACGAGGTCTCCTATTTCATACGTTACACCTTGTAATCTGTTGCGATCATACCTTTCTTTATATTTCTTATGTACCTTGAATATTCTCTCCCGTGCTTGCGCCTGTAGTTCCATTGGAGGGTTGTATCGGATTTCATCATCGATCGTCAATTCTCGTAGAACCCCTTCATCATGACGTGGGATGTAACCGCACACCAATTCAAAGGGACTCCTTCCCGTTGTCTTGTTGACCGATTCGTTTAGATAACGCTGAGTTTCCTTTAGTTTAATATTCCAGTTTCGATCTTCTGGATCGTTCAAAATAGCGATCATAACTGGAATCAACGTTTTATTAACGCGCTCAATTCGTCCATTAGCTTGTGGGTGTCGCGGAGAGTTCAGGGTATGTTCTATTCCGTGTTTGCTGCAGAATTCTTCGAATCGTTTCGATATAAAACAGGATCCGCGATCCGAGATGATTCGATCCGGTGCTCCAAAGTTTAGAACAAAATCATCAAGCATTCTGATTACGCACGTGACTTTCGTACTCTTTACAGCTTTTAGAGTTGTGAATTTCGTTAGATTATCGATCAGCGCCAAGACATGCTTGTTGCCCCGACCAGTCATCACCAACGGCCCTTCGTGATCCATGTGGATGATAGCAAAAGGTCGATGACCTGGAGGAATCGGATGCAAAGTACCGGGCTGCTTTCCAGTCTTAGCTTTCGTCGCTACATATTGAATACACGCTTTTACATGTTGGCGAACATATCGTCTCATCCCAGGAAAATAATAAAATTGGCGCATCTTTTCTACCGTTCGGTCTGAACCGAAATGACCTTGCAAATCATGAAATCTAACAGTTAAACTTTTACGCATGGCCTTAGGTATTACATAAAGTAACTTTTCGTTATCGCGATTGTACAACACTCCCCCCAGTAATTCGTAATCACGCACTTCGCCTTTTTCGTGATTAGTTCGCTCGTCATTCTTTTTTCGCAATATCTCTATCTTCTGCTGTAAGTCTTCGTCTACATATTGAAACATTACAACCTCTTCGCTAACTATAGAAAACATCCCTGAAACCCGATCTAACATTTCACCTTCACACTCTTCGTTTTCGACTGGTGCCCTGCTCATCGCGTCTACGTGAGGTAATCTAACTCCGGGTCTATGCTCCATCTCATATTCGTATTCGGTTAGTAAATTATGCCAAAGAACTATTTGTGGGTTCTTGGTTTTATTAATGTTTGAGTAAATTATTGCTTGAAAATCAGTCATGATCTTGAATTCGATATTAATTAATAATATTCTAAGACGAACTACCGCCCAAACGATAGCAAGTAGTTTTAACTTTGTCGAATGGTAATTCCTTTCCGGCTCGCTCGTACGTCTGCTGATAGCATACACTGGATAGAATTTATTATCTTCCGCTTTCTGCAACAACATTGCTGCTAGACCGAGTGAGCTGACATCGGTGTGAAGTTTTGTTTCGCTCTTAGGATTATACTTTCGTAAGATCGGGTGACTAGCCATCGCTTTCTTGAATTCGGTGAATACATCGTTTTCTAATTCGGTCCACACGTAAGGAGTATCATTTTTAAGGAGATTATAAAGCGGAACAGCCTTTTCAGCGAACTAAGGTATAAACCTTCGAAAGAAACCGATCATACCGCGAAATCTTCGCAGTGCTCGTGTATTTTTAGGTTCTGGGAAATTATTTATCGCCTAGACTTTTACTTGACCGGGTTCAATGCCTTTATGGGAAATTTCGAATCCTAGGTAACGAACTTTATTCTTTAAAAACTCGCACTTTGATAGTTTAATGCTTCAAGGACTTGAGTCAACCGTTCCTTTCATTCCGGCCAGTTCTTTCCAGGAATCAAAATGTCGTCCAAGTAGAAAAGAACCACTTTATCTCTCGAAGGTCCTAAAATCTGTTGCATTAATTTTTAGAAGTAAAACGGAGCATTAGTCAGACCATCCGTGTGAATTGCCCCGTTTCATCTGGTCTGATAAACGCATTTTTCTCTCTATCTTCCTTAGCCAGAGGAACTTGAAGATAACCGTGAGCCAAATCTAATACGATGAACAAATTACTATCCCCTAACATTGTCAAATGATCATCTATTTCTGGTAATGGGAAATTCATACTCTCGGTTTGTTTGTTAAGTTTACGGTAATCTACAAGAAGTCTTTTCTCACCTGTTTTTTTGGTAACTAAAAAAAACGCACTCGCGTATGGTGAGGAAGTGTCTTCCACTATACCTACATCTCGATAATAATCTTTTATAATCTTTTTCATTTGTTTATGCTCATTGTTACTGCACTTATGCGCTTTACTAAACGGCGGCTGACTATTCTTTAATTCGCATTTCTATTTTATCAGTACAACCTAATTCGTTTAAATTTGTTGATACACAAACTGTATAATCATTTAATACTTGCGCTAAATATTCTTTCTCTGCAAACGGGCGATCTTGTCCTACGTTGAGTTCTTCCAGCAATATTGGCTCTCGTTCTGTTGATTGATCGATGCTCATCATTTCGGAGATGGATCCGTAGTCAATTTTCTTATTCCTTGGAATAATCTCATCCCGATCATTGAAATTCAGCACAGGGATCAAATAACGACTGTTCTTATTACACACTGTGATAAGGTTCATCGAATGTGCTGGTAATCTAGTCTTTTCCATCGTGTTTAACTTTTGTGGAATTTCCAACACATTTTTCGCTTTTACGAAAAACAACTCGTTCGAAACTTTGTGATAATCAACAAATGGACTATCGGTAAACGTGCGTCCCACTAACACATCAAACACTTGGTAGTCATCTGGAACTATTATCATTGGAATGCCATTCACAGCGTGTGTGAGTAAGTGTGAGTCGTCGATGTGCGTGCTGCGTGGTAGTAGTTGGCATCGAGCGTCGAAGAAAGATAAATTGATTGTCTTTGAGCGTTATTCCGATAAATCTTTGAGCGTTGTTTGTGATAATGAACCACGAGTGTATTCGAGTACTATCCTGTAGTACTTCAACGAGTGGTTTATACTTGTAGTATTTCAAAGAGTGTTTTATACTAAATATATACTTCAAATGGACCTCTGGTGTATTATTCGTAAGGTGAACCTAGATCGTGGACCTATAGAATAAATCTATAAAATTTCAGATTTAATTTAAACTTCCCTTTTACAAGTCGCTAACAAGATTTTGTGGTTTTCCCCGTCGTTTTTTTGCGAGCGCGCGAATTTTTTTCCGCCATGAAAAGCAGATCTCTCCGGGCTTCGGCCCAAGCAACATCTCCCTGGCTTCTTCGCTCCAACCCCAGAACTGGAACACCCATTTCACTCGCTTCCACTTCAATTTTGAAGTCACTTGTTTATTCCTTTCGTAAATTAGTTTCCCTTTTACCATTTAAATCTTTTAACATACTCTAGAAGATTTCAAATAAATTCAGAATTAGGTACAGTGAGTCCAAGGCCTGGGGATGTTAAAAGTTGAACGAGTTGTAAGTAAGCTCCTAAATCAAAAAGCGATGGTTACTCACTGATGTTTGGTTCTTTTGGCTGGTTAAATAATCCTCCACTTGCAAGCAATGGAAAGACAATACTGGCACGGGTACTAACAGGCACTTGGGTAGGTTGCAGCGACCTTTTTTTCTTTGAAAGAGCTACTGGTGGAGAGGGAGAGGTTAGTGAGTCCGGGACTGCAACCGGTGTTGATAAAGGAGTGGTATCTCTCCCACGAGGAGAGCTTACCGGGACCGTCAAACCATCACCACAAATACCTAGTTATCCCATAGCAAGCCATTTTTTTGTTTCGTAAAGAGTAAACAAGTTAAACACTATTCGTTATTATTCACAAAAGGAAGCAGCGGAACATTCTTTAGTCGTAAAGAAATCAAAATTTAGAATATTTGAGCAAACATAACGGGGTATGTAAGTGCCATGATCTTTGGATGAAACGATGTGACTTTTTTTAACAATGAAAACTAGGGTTTTAAAATTTGGTCATTAATGTTAAAACCCTAAAAAGTTACTGATTCTGACAATGATGATGGTGGGATTAAACTTGAACTATGGTATAATTAGAAAGAAACATTAGCCGTGACAACATTTGTCTACTTGATGTAAAGCTCCCAGGGATCACAGTGGTTCAGCAGTTCAATTGTAGGGAAAATAAGGGAATTTTTCTTCGAAAAAAAAGCATGATAAAAAAAAATTACTAGATGCAAAGCTTTTTATAAGAAACCGCCAATTTTATTAAACTATAAAACAAACCCGCATGATTAATTTTTTTGTATTATGTAATTTTTCAATTAAAATATAAAATTAATACAAAATTTTGGTATTCCATAGAATTTATTACCTAAAATAATAGAAAAGAAAAGTTGCTCAAAATTGTAAGTTTAATTTTTGAATTCAAATTATTTTGGTTAAAAATAATCGATTTCCGGTTATTTAAAAACGCGAACATATCATATTATTGTTCAAATATTATAAATATTCTTGGAAAACTAATGATTTTCTATTAACAATAGCAATTTTAGACGAAGAAAACTAACATAAAAGTAAATAAAATAGTTTAAAATGTTTTTATCTTCTTTGCAATTCAATGAAAAGATAAATAAAAAAAATATTCCAAATATTGTTCAAATTCTAATGATTTTGGTTTGAAAATGCCAATTTTTGACGTAAAACAACAATGTAACAATCTAATGATTTTCGAATCAAAATTTCAATTTGCGACAAAAAACCACTAAGACAGTCCGAAATTGTTCAAACTTGTAAATTTTATTATTTTAAACAAAAATTATTGGATTTACAACTGATAATTTGTTTTCAAAATACTAATTCCTGGTGAAACACATCAACATAACCTGCAGTTGTCGAAAAATTGTAAATATTCTTTGAAATTTATTAATTTTTTATTAAAAATACCAATAATTTCCTACTAAAAACAAAAGTAGGTAAAGCAGAAAATTGTTTAGAATTGTACATCTTCTTCAAATTCTAATGATACTTCTTTGAAATAACGCTAACGTAAGAATATCTTTCCGATGACTTTTTTCTATGATGCTTTGCAAATTTCCAAGAATTATTAATTTTGAAACAATTTTCATAAACATATTCTGAGTTTGGTAATTTTTCAACGAAGAAGCTCAATTTTTTTACAGAATTAACTAGGAATATTTTTTCGATGACTTTTTCTACGATGATTTACGAATTTACGAGTATTATTAATGATTTAAACAAATTCAGAGTTTGGCTATTTTTCAATCTCAATTTTTTTACGGAATCGATTAAGAATGTCTTTGAAATGACTTTTCGCGATGATACTTTATAAATTGACAACAATCATTAATTAGTTACACTATATGCATAAAGAATTCAGAATTTGGCTATTTTCAAAGAATACGCTCAATTTTTGTTATGTAATAAACTAAGAATGTCTTTCTGATTACTTTTTGGTATGACAATTTTCAAATTCACAATAATTATTAATTATAAAACAATTTGCATAAAGAAATTCCGAGTTTGGGTATTTTTCAGCTAATAGAATCCATTTTTTTACAGAATTAACTAAGAATATTTTTCCAATGACTTTTTTCTACGATGCTTTGCAAATTCCCAAGAATGATTAATTATTTAAACAATTTTCATAAAAATATTCAGAATATAATCAATTTTTTACAGAATAAACTGAGAATATTTTTCGATGACTTTTTTCTACGAAGCTTTACAAATTTACAAGTACATATTATTAATGATTTAAGCAAATTCAGAGTTTGGCTATTTTTCAACGAATGAGCTCAATTTTTTACGGAATTAACTAAGAATGTCTTTAAATGAGTTCTCGCTATGATAATTTGCAATTTCACAATAATTATTAATTCTTTGAACAATTTTCATTTAAAAATTCAGAGTTTGGGTGTTTTTCAACGAATAGAATCAACTTTTTTACAGAATTAACTAAGAATATTTTTTCGATGAGTTCTTTCTACGATGCTTTACAAATTTACAAGTATTATTAATGACTTAAACCAATTTCGTAAACAAATTCAGAGTTTGGCTATTCTTCAAAGAATACGCTCCATTTTTGTATGAAACCAACTAAGAATGTCTTTCCGATAACCTTTTGCTATGATAATTGGCAAATTCATAATAATTATTAATTCTTTAAACAATGTTCATAAAAAATTAATAGTTTGGCTATTTTTCAATTAACTTTTTTACATAATCAACTAAGAATATTTTTCCAATGACTTTTTTCTACGATGCTTTGCAAATTCCCAAGAATGATTAATTATTTAGACAATTTTCATAAACATATTCAGAGTTTGGCTATTTTTCAAAGAATAAGCTCAATTTTTGTATGACTTTTTAGTATGATAATTTGCAAATTCATATTAATTATTAATTCTTTAAACAATTTTCATTAAGAAATTCAGAGTTTGGGTATTTTTCAATGAATAAAATAAATTTTTTTTATAGAATTAACTGAGAATATTTGTACAATAACCTTTTTTTACGATGCTTTGCAAATTCCCAAGAATTATTAATTATTTAAGCAATTTTCCTAAACATATTCAGAGTTTGGCTATTTTTCAATGAATATGAACAATTTTTTTACAGAATAAACTAAGAATATTTTTTTTATGTCTTTTTTCTACGATGCTTTACAAATTTACAAGTATTATTAATCAT
Organism: Andricus curvator; assembly: GCA_932195095.1. Taxonomy (NCBI): domain Eukaryota; kingdom Metazoa; phylum Arthropoda; class Insecta; order Hymenoptera; family Cynipidae; genus Andricus; species Andricus curvator. The sequence goes on along the minus strand of CAKNYM010052193.1, from coordinate 194,591 downwards.
TTAAACAAATTCAGAGTTTGGCTATTTTTCAACGAATAAGCTCAATTTCTTTAGGGAATCAACTAAGAAAGTTTTTAAAATGAATTTTTACTTTCTAAATTTACAACAATTATTAATTAGTTTGGCTATTTTTCAACGAATAGGCTTGACTTTTTTTTAAATAATGTCTTTCAGATGACTCCTTTGCTATGATACTTTTTTTTCGTACACATTTTTAAAATAATTAATAATTGTTGTCAGGAATGTTTCATAGCAAGGAGTAATTGAAAAATTAATTCTTAGTTGTTTATGTGAAAAAATTGAGCCTATTCGTTAATACATATACAAGAATTTGTTTATAAAAATTGTTTAAGCAATTGCTAAGTAGCATCTATTTTCAATTAATCGTAATGAAACATTATTTTTTCTCACATTTTATACCAAAACTCTAGATTTCAATGAGCTAAACAGTGCCGATCTCGAAAAACAAATTTTCTTAATTAATTTGTTTATAACGTAATAAACAGTTTTTCAAAACTATTCTAACCAACAGAAAATTATTTATAGATAGTTTCAGCAAAGATATCAGACCTTGTTCAATAAATCTGAAAATCTTAACAAAAAATGGTACTCCTGAAATCGAATGAATAGTGTAGGCTAGAAAGACGGGAGTATCTTACAGTTCTTGAAAAATTATTCGCAAATTCAAAAAAAGGGGACAAAATTCTCAAATATAGGAATTTCGAAAAAAATAGGGGAAAAAGAGAATAGGGGGCTGACTGTGATCCCTGAATGTCTAAAAAACCAAGAGAATCTGTCGTATGATTCAGTGAATGATGGCAAAATGTTGAAAATTGGAAGAAAGGTGGTGAAATTTTGATTGCTTCTTGATATGTAATTGATGAAGAAAATACCTGAGGTTTTATCGTGTCCATTCTTAGCGTGGGTGTGCTTGTGCAAATGGTCGGTATGGATCAGCATAGCACACTCGTCGGTAACTTCCTGATCGTCAACGTCGCCCGCACTACCTTCACCGTCCGTCAGCAAATTTTCCTGTGTATAAGCAAAGCATTCCGTACTGGAAACTAATCTAAGCCATGAATTTCGTGATACTCTAATTTTATTCTCTAAAGAGGTCGTTCAAAACCTACGTCACACTATTTTCAAAAAAATGTTGCCCCTTCCCTTCTTCATCACAGATCATCACAGAAAAGTTCAAAAATTTTTTTTTTTAATTTCATTTGATAAACGTCTAAAATAAAACACAAAACATAATATTTAAACAGACTTCACAGACCAAAATTCTAGCTCTCAAAATAGGGGAAATATGGCGATTTTTCACGAAAATGAGGGAATGAATTCTGTTAAATAAAATTAATGTACAGGTACCATATTCAAGAAGATCGTTGAATTTTCAACAAACAAATTCGACCAAAAAGTTATATTTACAACCTACGAAGATGAATTTTCAATCAAATGTTCGAATTTTCATAACAAATAAGACTAAGCTTTAACCACAAACAGTCGAATTTTCAACCAAGAACTCTTCTACCAAAGAAAAATGAATTTTCAATACAGAGAGACGAATTTTCAATACAGAGAGACGAATTTTATTTTATTTTCAACAATATAATCAAATCTTCGACAAAATAGTTGAATTTTCAACAATATAATAAAATCTTCAATAAAAAAGTTGAATTTTTAACAATATAATAAAATCTTCAACAAAAAATTTGAATTTTTCACCAAACAGTTGAATTTTCAACCTACAGAGATGAATTTTCAACCAAATGGTCCAATTCTTAAACAAGAACAATTTTCATAAACATATTCAGAGTTTGGCTATTTTTCAACGAATATGATCAATTTTTTACAGAATAAACTGAGAATATTTTTTCGATGACTTATTTCTACGAAGCTTTACAAATTTACAAGTACATATTATTAATGATTTAAACAAATTCAGAGTTTGGCTATTTTTCAATTTTCATAAACATATTCAGAGTTTGGCTATTTTTCACAGAATACGCTCAATTTTGTTAATGAAATTAACTAAGGATATCTTTCCGATGACTTTTTAGTATGATAATTTGCAAATTTGCAATAATTATTAGTTCTTTAAACAATGTTCATTAAAAAATTCAGAGTTTGGATATTTTTCAACGAATAAAATCAATTTTTTACAGAATTAACTAAGAATATTTGTCCAGTGACTTTTTTTACGATGCTTTGCAAATTCCCAAGAATTATTAAATATTCAAACAATTTTCATAAACATATTCAGAGGTTGTATATTTTTCAACGAATATGAACCATCTTTTTACAGAATAAACGAATAATATTTTTTCGATGTCTTTTTTTTCTACCAAAAAGATGAATTATCAACAAAATAGTTGAATTTTTAATCACATAGATGAATTTCAACCTACGGAGATGAATTTCCAACCAAATATTCGAATTTTAATAGCAAATAAGACTAAACTTTAACCATAAACATTTGAATTTTCAACCAAGAAAGATGAATTCTCAACCAAGAACTCCTCTACCAAAGAAAAATGAATTTTCAATCCAGAGAGACGAATTTTATTTTATTTCCAACAATAGAATAAGATCCTCGATAAAATAGTTGAATTTTCAACAATATAATAAAATCTTCAATAAAAAAGTTGAATTTTCAACAATATAATAAAATCTTCAACACAAAATTTGAATTTTCAACCAAACAGTTGAATTTTCAACCTACAGAGATGAATTTTTAACCAAATGGTCCAATTCTTAAACAAGAACAATTTTCATAAACATATTCAGAGTTTGGCTATTTTTCAACGAATATGATCAACTTTTTACAGAATAAACGGAGAATATTTTTTCGATGACTTTTTTCTACGAAGCTTTACAAATTTAGAAGTACATATTATTAATGATTTAAACAAATTCAGAGTTTGGCTATTTTTCAACGAATAAGCTCAATTTTTTACGGAATCAACTAAGAATGTCTTTAAAATGACTTTTCGCTATGATACATTGCAAATTCACAATAATTATTCATTCTTTGAACAATTTTCATTAAAAAATTTAGAGTTTGGGTGTTTTTCAACGAATAGGATCAATTTTTTACAGAATTAACTAAGAATATTTTTACGATGAGTTCTTTCTACGATGCTTTACAAATTTACAAGTATTATTAATGATTTGAACAAATTTCGTAAACAAATTCAGAGTTTGGCTATTTTTCTACGAAAAAGCTCAATTTTTTACGGAATTAACTAAGAATGCCTTTAAAATGACTTTTCGCTATAAAACTTTCTAAATTTACAACAATTATTAATTAGTTAAATTATATGCATGAAAAATTAAGCATTTGGCTATTCTTCAAAGAATACGCTCCATTTTTTATGAAATCAACTAAAAATGTCTTTCCGATGACCTTTTGCTATGATAATTGGCGAATTCATAATAATTATTAATTCTTTATACAATGTTCATAAAAAATTCAGAGTTTGGGTATTTTTCAATGAAAAGAATTAATTTTTTTACATAATCAACTAAGAATATTTTTCCAATTACTTTTTTCTACGATGCTTTGCAAATTCCCAAGAATTATTAATTATTTAGACAATTTTCATAAAAATATTCAGAGTTTGGCTATTTTTCAAAGAATACGCTAAATTTTTTTTATTAAAATAACCAAGAATGTCTTTCCGATGACTTTTTAGTGTGATGATTTGCAAATTCACAATAATTATTAATTCTTTAAACAATGTTCATTAAAAAATTCAGATTTTTGGTATTTTTCAACGAATAAAATCAATTTTTTACAGAATTAACTGAGAATATTAGTCCAATGACTTTTTTCTACGATGCTTTGCAAATTCCCAAGAATTATTAATTATTTAAACAATTTTCATAGACATATTCAGAGTTTGGCTATTTTTCAACCACAAACAGTTGAATTTTCAACTAACAAAATAGTTGAATTTTCAACAATATAATAAAATCTTCAACAAAAAATTTGAATTTTTAACCAAACAGTTGTATTTTCAACCTACAAAGATGAATTTTCAACCAAATGGTCGAATTCTTAAACAAGAAAGATTAAACTTATAGTTGAATTTTTATCCAAACAAATGAATTTTCCACCTAAAAAGAGGAATATTCAATAAAATAGTTGAATTTTTAACCAAACAGTTGAATTTTCAACCAAATGGTCGAATTCTTAAACAAGAAAGATTAAACTTCAACCACAAACAGTTAAATTTTCAAGCAAGAAGGATGCATTTTTAACCCAGAACTCTTCTACAAAAAAAAAATGAATTTTCAATCCAGAGGGACGAATTTTCTTTTCAAAAAGACGAATTCTCCACAGAACAGTTGGAATTTCAAAAAAAGTTATGACTGTTCAACAAAATAGTTGAATTTTCAACAAAATAATTAAATTTTCAAAAAAACAGTTAAACTTTTAACAAAAAAAATTAATTATCAACCAAAAAGTTGCATTCACAATCAACTAGTTGAACTTTCAAGCGAAAGGAAAGAATTTTCAACAAATAAGTTTAATTTTTAACCAAACAGTTTAATTTTCAGCCAAATGGTCAAATTATTAAACAAAAAAGATTAAACTTGAACCAAAAGCAGTTCCATTTTCAACAAATTAGCTGAATTTTTAACCAAATAGTTGAATTTCAACCTAGTAAGATAAACTTTCAACCAAATATTCAAATTAAAAAAAAAGACTACACTTCAACCAGAAACAGTTGAATTTTCAACCAAGAACTCTTCTACCAAAAAATATCAATTTTCAATCCAGAGGGACGAAAAATAGTTAGACTTTCAACTAAATGTTCGAATTCCTAAATAAAAAATATTAAACTTCAACCAAAAACTGATGCATTTTCAACTAAATAGTTCAATTTTCAATCAAAAAAGATTAATTCTTAACGAAAAATATAATAGTTGATATTTTAATAAAACAAAAAATTTTAATTTTAAATAAAAAACAGTCGAATTTAACCAAGAAAATATGAATTCTTAATTTTCAATAAAGTAGTTCAACTTTCAACCAAGTATAGTTGAATTTTCAACCAAATGATCGAATTTTCAAACAAAAGTTATTAAACTTCAACCAAAAACTGTTGCATTTAGAACCATATAGTTAAACTTTCAAATAGAAGAGATGAATTTCCAACAAAATAGGGAAAATTTTAAGCAAATATTTGAATTTTCAAACTAAAAAGATCAATTTTCAACCGAAAAAGATGAATTTTCAACTAAATAGTTCAATTTAAAAAAAAAATGACTTTTTTAGAAGACAGTTGAATTTTTATTAACAAAGTTAATTTTAAACCAAAAAAGATTAATTTTTTACAAAAAAAAAACTGACTTTCCTACCAAAAAATATGACTTTTTAACAAAATAGTTGAATTTTCAACACAAAAGTTCAGTTACAACCAAGAAGAATGAATTTAAAAAAAATAATTTTCAACCAAATGATCGAATTTTCAACAAAAAAAAAGATTAAACTTCAACCAAAAACTGTTGCATTTAGAACCATATAGTTAAACTTTCAAACAAAACGATGAATTTTCAAGAAAATAGTAAAAATGTTAACCAAATAGTTAAAATTTTCAACCTAAAAAGATGAATTTTCAACCAAATAGTTCAATTTTCCGACCAAAAAATTGACGTTTTTTAGAAGATAGTTGAATTTTCATTAACAAAATTAATTTTAACCTAAGAAAGATCAATTTTTAACAAAATAATTAAAATTTCAAAGAAATAGTCAAGTTTTTAAACAAAAGATATCCATTCTGAACCAAGAATATAATAGTAGATTTTTCAACCAAAAACCATTAAGTTTCAACCAAAAATAGATGGATTTTTCTTATTTGGGTTCTATTAATTCAGTTTTCATTTAAGCGAAAAACGAGAAAAAGTGGAAGTTTCTTGAAAACAGGAAAAAAAGAGGAATTATTGAAAAAAGAGGGAAATGGGGGAATAGGGCAAAGACTGTGAAGCCTGTAATTCAGTTCGATTTTAAGCGAAAAATTATAAAAAGGGGAAGTTTCCTAAAAACAGGGGAAAATGAGGAATCCTCTAAAAAAGGGGAAAATGGGGGGATAGTGTAAAGAGTATGAAGCCTGTAATTTAGTTCGATTTTAAGCAAAAAACGAGAAAAAGGGGAAGTTTCCTAAAAACAGGGGAAAAAGAGGAATTCTTGAAAAAGGGGAAAATAGGGAAATGCGGCAAAGAGTGTGAAGCCTGTAATTTAGTTCGATTTTAAGCGAAAAA
>CAKNYM010052193.1:175059-188314 GCA_932195095.1 Andricus curvator | reverse complement strand
GTGAAGCCTGTAATTTAGTTCGATTTTAAGCGAAAAACGAGAAAAAGGCGAAGTTTCCTAAAAACAGGGGAAAAAGAGGAATTCTTTAAAAAAGGGGAAAATAGGGGAATAGGGGGAAGAGTATGAAGCCTGTAATTCAGTTCGAATTTAAGCGAAAAACCAGAAAAAGGGGAAGTTTCTTGAAAACAAGGATAAAAAGAGGAATTCTTGAAAAAAGGGGAAAATGGGGGAATAGGGCAAAGAGTGCGAAGCCTGTAATTCAGTTCGATTTTACGCGAAAAATTATAAAAAGGGGAAGTTTCCTAAAAACAGGAAAAATAAGAGGAATTCTTTAAAAAAGGGGAAAATGGGGGAATAGGGCAAAGAGTGTGAAGCCTGTAATTTAGTTCGATTTTAAGCGCAAAACGAGAAAAAGGGAATGTTTATAAAAAACAGGGGAAAAAGAAGAATTCTTGAAAAAAGGAGAAAATAGGGGAATAGGGGAAAAAATGTGAAGCCTGTAATTCAGTTTGATTTTAAGCGAAAAATGAGAAAAACGGAAGTTTATAAAAAACAGGGGAAAAAGAAGAATTCCTGAAAAAAGGGGAATAGGGGAAAGAGTGTGAAGCCTGTAATTCAGTTCGATTTTAAGCGAAGAATTTTAAAAAGGGTAGGTTTCCTAAAATAGGAAAAAAAAGAATTATTTAAAAAAGGGGAAAATGGGGGAATAGGGCAAGGAGTGTGAAGCCTGAAATTCAGTTCGATTTTAAGCGAAAAACGAGAAAAAGGGAAATTTTTTAAAAAACAGGGAAAAAATAATTCTTGAAAAAAGGGGAACATTGGGGAATAGGAGAAAGAGTGTGAAGCCCGTAATTCATTTCGAATTTAAGCGAAAAACGAGAAAAATTGGAAGTTTCCTGAAAACACGGGAAAAAGAGGAATTCTTTAAAGAAGGGGACAATAGGGGAATAGAGGAAAGAGGGTGAAGCTTGTAATTTAGTTTGATTTTAAGCGAAAAACGAGAAAAAGGAGATGTCTATAACAAACAGGGAAAAAAGAAGAATTCTTGAAAAAATGGGAAAATAGGGGAATAGGAGAAAGAGTGTGAAGCCTGTAATTCAGTTCGAATTTAGGCGAAAAATTATAAAAAGGCGAAGTTCCCTAAAAACAGGGGAAAAATAGGAATTCTTGAAAAAAGGGGAAAATAGGGGAATAGGGGAAAGAGTATAAAGCCTGTAATTCAGTTCGATTTTAAGAGAAAAACTAGAAAAAGGGGAAGGTTCTTGAAAACAAGGATAAAAAGAGGAAAAGAGGAGAACAGGAAAAAGAGTGTGAAGTCTGTATTTAAATTTCTTTACTTGTAAAAGAAAATCACTAATTTTCATTTTTCCAAGCATTTAAAAAAATTATTTTTATAGTTTCCACCCCCTGGTAGTGTGACGTAGTTTTTAAACGGGCCAAAATGATTTTTCTTTCAAAACTAAAGTCTTAGAATGATTGGTTTTAATTTCCTTGATTGCAATTTGGTTATAATTATTGTTGATTCGTCAATGTCAGTAAGTGAATTGTGTTATAAGCACAAAAAATAAAGAGTTAACCCCACAGTTTTCCCGTAGACCATAGAATGAAGAGATGTAGTTTTTTTTTAAATACAAGTTAAAGTGCTGCAAAAATTTCGGGTCAAAGGACCCAAGTGTAACTGAAAAGCGGACACAATGCATTTTAACAAAGTATAGTTTATCGCTAGATTGGTAGACTTTTTAATAAATGTCAAAATGGTCCCTTACTCCTCTCAATATCTAGGATTTCTTCCTCATCCGTCTCGCTTACATATTGCTCGATGTAATCCTAGGAGATCAGGGGCACCATTAAGTTTTTTGTTTTAGGATTAGAGTTTCAATTTCAATAAATTACAATTGCCATTGTTGAAGGGTTTAGAAAAAAAATAATCTGGTCTTTTTCTAAAAATTTTGTAGTTAGGGTTTATTAAGATTTATACTCGGTGGTGTAGTCGAGGCCTGGCGGGGTTTGGCGCCGTTAGGGTACTTTTTTGGAAGCCCTCGCGGCGCCAAGCCACTTTCTTGTTCTTTTAAATAAAATTAATGTAGATAAAGATTTTCTACCGAAAGAGATGAATTTTCAACACAAAAAGACGAATTTTCAACAACAAAAATTAATTTTCAACCAATCAGTTGCCTTAAGAACCAAATAGTAGATACTAAAATAAATGAATAAAAAATAATAATAAGAAATAAAATATAAAACTTTTTAATAAAAGATATGAGTTTTAAAAAAAAAACAGAGTTAAATATTTAACCAAATAGTAAAATTTTCAAGCCAAAAAGACGAATTTTTTCGAATAAAGTTGAATTTTTAACCAAAAAAACTGTTTAACCAAGAAAGATAAATTTTTAATCAAGAACGATGACTTCTCTACCATAAGAGATGAATTTTCAATCCAAAGGAGGAATTTTTAAAAACATAGTTGAATTTTCGACCAAAAATGATCACTAAGAAAATAGTTAAATTTTTTAAAACTAATTAGATTTTTAACAAAATAGTTGAATTTTTAACCAGATAGTTGAATTTTCAGAATACAAAAATGAATTTTCAATCAAATGGTTGAATTTTCAGAAAGAAGATTAAAATTAAATCAAATATTTGAATTTTCAAGACAAAAGGCCAAATTTTTTAAAAGGCAGTTGAATTTTTAACAAAAACGTTACTTTTCTACCATAAAAGACAAATTTTCAATCCAAAAGGATCAATTTTTAACAGCATAGTTGAATTTTCGACCAAAAATGATCAATAAGAAAATAGTTAAATTTTGAAAAACTAATTAGATTTTTAACAAAATAGTTGCATTTTTAACCAGATAGTTGAATTTTCAGAATACAAAAATGAATTTTCAATCAAATGGTCGAATTTTCAAACGGAAGATTAAAATCAATCAAATATTTTAATTTTCAAGACAAAAAGCCAAATTTTTTAGAAGACAGTTGAATTTTTAACAGCATAGTTGAATTTTCGACCAAAAATTATCACTAACAAAATAGTTAAATTTTCCAAAAATAATTAGATTTTTAACAAAATAGTTGTATTTCTAATCAAATAGTTGAATTTTCCGCATAAAAATTATTTTTTTTTTTAATCAAATGGTCGAATATTAAAAAAAAAGATTAAAATTCAATCAAATATAAAAATTTTCAAGACAAAAAGTCAAATTTTTTAGAACACAGTTGAATTTTCATCAAAAAAGTTAATTTTCAACCAAGAAAGATTAATTTTCAACAAAAAGATTAAAGTTTTTAAGCTAAAAAGTCAAATATTTTAGAAAATAGTGGACTTTTAAATCGGAAAAATTGAATTTTTTAACAAAAAAATTACATGAATTTCCTACCAAATAGTCAAATTTTTAACTTAGAAAATAAACAGGATAAAGTTTCAACCAAAAATTGAATAGGTACATTTTCAGTTAACAACTCTGATAAAAAAATAACTTTGAATAAAAAAACGAATTTTTAACAAAATTATTTAATTTTCTAGCCAAAAACACGAATTATTTACAAAAAAGTTGAATTTTCAACCCAAAAATATGATTTTTCTACCAAAAAGTTTAATTTTCTACCAAAAAAGATGAATTTGAACAAAATACATAAATTTTGAACAAAATACATAAATTTTCAACAAAATTATTTAATTTTCAAGCCTAAACGACGAATTATTTACAAAAAAGTTGAATTTCCAACCCAAAAATATGATTTTTCACCCCAAATTTGAAATTTCAATGAAATAGTTTAATTTTCTACCAAATTGTTGAATTTTTAAGACAAAAAAATAAATTTCCGACCACGAAGATTTATGTTCTACCAAAAAAGTCGAATTTTTAACAAAATACATGAATTTTTAACAAAAGTATTTATTTTTCTGGCCAAAAACACGAATTATTTACAAAAAAGTTGAATTTTCAAACCAAAAATATGATTTTTCTACCAAAAAGTTTAATTTTCTACCAAAAAAGATGAATTTTGAACAAAATACGTGAATTTTCAACAAAATAATTTATTTTTCAAGCCAAAAACACGAATTATTTACAAAAAAGTTGAATTTCCAACCCAAAAATACGATTTTTCTCCCCAAATTTGAATTTTCAATCAAATAATTTAATTTTCTACCAAATTGTTGAATTTTTAAGACAAAAAAATAAAGTTCCGACCAAGAAGATTTATGTTCTACCAAAAAAGGCGAATTTTGAACAAAATACATGAATTTTTAACAAAATTATTTATTTTTCTGGTCAAAAAGACGAATTATTTACAAAAAAGTTGAATTCCCAACCCAAAAATATGATTTTCTACCAAAAATTTGAATTTTCAATCAAATAGTTTAATTTTCTACCAAATGGTTGAATTTTTAAGCCAAAAAGATGAATTTTTTGACTAAGAAGATTAATCTTCTATCAAAAAAGACGAATTTCCAACTTATCCAATATACCGGATAAAGTTTTAACCAAACATGGAATAGCAAAATTTTTAAATTAAAAAAAAATTTAACGAAAAAAAAGGAAGTTTTTACAAAGTTGTTAAATTTTCAACTGAAAAGATGGATTTTCGACCAAGAAGATTAAAGTTCTACCAAACAAGACGAACTTTCAACAAAATTATTTAATTTTAAAGCCAAAAAGACAAATAATCTACAAAAAAAGTTGAACTTTTAACCCAAAAGTATGATTTTTCAACCAAGAAGTTTCATTTTTGATAAAGAAGATTAATTTTCTGCTAAACAGGATGAATTTTGAACAAAACTAATTAATTTTTAAGCCAAAAAGACGAATTATTTACAAAAAAGTTGAATTTCCAACCCAAAAATATGATTTTTCAACCAAAATTTTAATTTTCAACCAAATAGTTTAATTTTCTACCAAATTGTTGAATTTTTAAGCCAAAAATATGAATTTTCGACCAAGAAGATTTGTTTGACCAAAAAAGTCGAATTTTGGACAAAATACATGCATTTTCTAGCCAAAAACACGAATTATGTACAAAAAAGTTGAATTTTCAATCCAAAAATATGATTTTTCTACCAAAAAGTTTAATTTTCAACCAAGTAGTTTAATTTTCTACCAAATTGTTGAATTTTTAACCAAGAAGATAAATTTTCGACCAAGAAGATTAATATTCTACCAAAAAAGTCGATTTTGGAATAAAATACATGAATTTTTAAAAAAATGATTAAATTTCAAAGCCAAAAACACAAGTTATCTACAAAAAAGGTGAATTTTCAACCCAAAAATGTGATTTCTCAACCAAAAAGTTTAATTCTCAACCAAATAGTTTAATTATTTACCAAATTGTTGAGATTTCAAGCCAAAAAGATCAATTTTCTACAAAAAAGTAGAATTTTTAACATAAAAGTTTATTTAAAAGCACAAAGTTTAATGTTTAACTATAATTATGAATCCCTAATATAGAAAATTATTTTTTTCACAAGGAGTTGAACTTTAAGTCAAATAATCGAATTTTCAACAAAAAAATATATATTCTCAACAAAGCATGTAAAAGTTGATATATCAAGCAAACAATTGTATTTTTAACCAAAAAGGATCAATTTTCAATCAAGAAGATTACATTTCTACCAAGAAAGACAAATGTTCAATAAAATATATATATTTTTAACCACAAAGTTGAACTTTCAACTAAAAAGGATAAATTTTTAACCAAATAGTTAAATTTTTAACTGAAAAAGATACATTTTTAAGCAAAAATGGAAAATTTTAGTTGTCAGTTTAAAAAATTTACTTTCAATCAAACATGAAACGAATTTTCATCAAAATAGTTAAATTTTCAACCAAAGAGATTTACCTTCAACTAAAAAAATTAATTTTTAACAAAGTAGTTGAATTTTTGATCAAAAATATGACTTTTTAACAATACAGTTGCATTTTTAACAAAATAATTAAATGTCTAACTTAAATAATAGAATTTTTGACCAAACGAGATGAATTCCGAACCAAAAATATAATAGTAGCCTTTTCAAAAACAAAAAATGATCTTTTACCCAAAAATTGGATTTTTGAACAGAAAGTTGGATTTTTTATTGGGTTTAGGTTCTAAATATTATCTAAATTCGTTATCACTGATAACGTAGTTTATAGAAAATACCACCAGGCCACTTTTTCTTTTAGGACTACACCACTGTTTATACTCATGAATAAAAAGTGAATTTGCTTACCTCATCTGGATCAGAAACTGCAAAAGTAACGTTCAGGGGCTTGACGTGTTTCGTTTTATAGTTATGCTCGAGCAATAATGGTGTATAGAGAACATTTTTCCATTGTCTGCTTAGAACAATCACGCCCTTAATTAAAAAAAATCAATGTTAAATTATTAAAGGCAAATTATCCAAACACAGACCTCGGACTCATTTGAGTAATTCAAAATAGTGTCAATAGAAGCATAAATTTTAAAAAATAGTACCAAAATAGTGTAATTAGTGTTCTAAAGAGTTTAAATGCTCGGAGAAATTCTCACGAGCATGAAAATATGCTCGAGAATATGCTCGACCTTTATGTGCTTTGCAAATTTAATGAGCATTTATGAGCATTTTGAATTAGGATTTAAAAAATCGTATTTTCTATCTTTATTAATAATAATTACAGTATTTAAATTTCGCGAGAAAATGCATCGCTTCAAATTGGAAAGGGTGCTAAATTTAAATGATAAAAGAAGTCAAAGTAATAGAAAACATATTATTCGCATTAAACAATGCCTTATTCAGGGTTGCTACAATATTCCAATTTCTAAATTCTTCTAGGTATAAAATCAACCATACACCCAGAAGATTAATAATGTTAATGCAAAAAAATTTGGTTTCTAAATATATTTTAAACACTTTTTAGTTGTGTTTTCAAGTCAAAAAGATAAATTTTGAACCAAAGAAATAAATTTTTAACTAAAATGATAAATCTTCAACCAAAAATATGAAGTTTTAACCAAATAGTTGAACTTTTAACCCAAATATTATTTTTCTGCCAAAAAAGACTCATTTTCAACAAAGTACATGAATTTTCATCTAAAAATGATAAATTTTCAACCAAAATTAGAATAGTTAAAATGTCGGAAAAATAAATGTTCAACAAAAAAAAAAAAACGAATTTTGAACTATATAATTATGTTTTTTCATAAAAAAAACATTTTTTAACAATAAATAGAAAAATTAAATTTTCAGTAAAGACAGTCAATTTTCAACCAGAAAAATAAATTCTCAACAAAATAATTCAATTTTAAACTAAAAAAGATAAACTTAGAAACCAAAAATATAATATTTCAACTTGCAGTTAAAAAAAAGTAAATTTAAAAAAACGAGTTTTTAGCCAAATTAATTAATTTTCAACTAAAAATATAAATTTTAAGTGAAAATGAAATAGTTATATCTTCCGTTAAAAAAAAAAAATTTCAACTAAAAAGAAACGAATTTTCAACCAGAGAATTTATTTTTTAATCAAAATGATGAATTTTCAACCAAAAATATGCCAAATAGTGTATTTTCAATCCAAAAGATGAATTTTCTATCAACAAAAAAACGAATTTGCAACTAAATAGTTTTTTTTTCAATGAAATAAATGAATTCTTAACAAAAAATAGAATAATTAAATTTTCTACTAAACAGATAATTTTTTTTAGAAAAAGATTACATTTCTATCAAAAAAGGTAAATTTTCCACAAAAAATGGAATAGTTAAAGAGAATTTTCAACTAAAAATGATGAATCTTCAAATAAAAAAAATAATTTTTAACCAAATACATGAATTTTAAACTAAAAAGATGAATTTTTTAACCAAAATAAAGTAGGATAATTTTCAGTTAGTAAAATAAATTTTCAACCAAAAAACAAACGAATTTTCAACAAAACAGTTAAATTTTCAAGCAAAGAAAAGAATTTTTAACCAAAAAGATGAAATTTCAACTAATGAGAGTACTCTTTTACAAAAAAAGACGGATTTTCAACAAATAGTTAAATTTTCGCTGAAAACAGATAAATTTTCAACTAAAAATAGAATAGTTAAATTTTCAGTAAAAAAAATAATTTTCAATAAAATTAAAGTAAGTTTTCTACGAAATAGTACAATTTTCAACCAAGAAGATTAAATTTCTATCAAAACAAACATAAATTTTCGACAAAAAATGGAACAGTCACATTTTCAGTTTAAAAATTTAATTCTAAATGAGAAAAAACTAATTTTCAACCAAAAAGATCAATTTTCAAATCTTTAACCAATAAGATGAATTTTCTACCAAAATAGATGAATTTTTAACAAAGTACATGAATTTTCAACCAAATATTTGAATTTTTAAAGGAATTTCCAACCAAAAGGATGAATTAGTCACCAAGAAGTTTAAATATTCTCCCACAAAATTCGAATTTTCAATGAAATAACGTTAAGTTTTCAGTTAAAACAATTAATTCTCATCTAGAAAATATTATTGTCAACAAAATAATTAAATTTTGAACAAAAAAAAAGGTTTTTCGACTAAAATGATGAATCATCAACCAAATAAATGAATTTTTAACAAAGTAGTTCCACTTCCAACTAAGTAGTTGAATTTTCTACCAAAAAAGATGAATTCTCAATGAAAAACGTGATATACTCTATTTCAAACACAAAAGGGATTTTAATTTTAATTGAAAATGGAATAGTTATATCTTCAGTTTAAAAAAGTACAAAAATAGGAGAATTAAATTTTTAGGTAAAACAATCAATTTTCAAAAAAAAAAAAATGAATTCTCAACAAAATAATTCAATTTTGAACCCAAAAGATAAATTTTCTACCAAAAAAGATTCATTGTCAATAAAATATATACATTTTTAACTAAAAAAGATAAATTTACAAACCAAAAATAAAATAGCTCAATTCGCATTTAGAAAAGTAAAGTTTAAAGCAAAAAAACGAGTTTTCAGCAAAATTAATTAATTTTCAACTAAAAAGAAACGAATTTTTAACCAAAGAAATTAATTTTTAATCACAATAATGAATTTTCAACAAAAAAAAATGAATTTTTAAATAAATAGTGGAATTTTCAACCCAAAAGATGAATTTTCTATCAACAAAAAAGACGAATTTTCAACTAAATAGTATTTTTTTTTCAACCAAAGAAATGAATTCTTAAAAAAATAGAATAGTTAAATTTTCTTCAAAACAGATAATTTTTTAACTGAAAAGATTACACATCTATCAAAAAAGGTAAATTTTCCACAAAGAATGAAATAATTAGAGTGAATTTTTAACTAAAATGATGAAACTTCAACTAAACAAAAAATTAATTTTTAACCAAATACATGAATTTTAACTAAAAAGATCAATTTTCTATAAAAAATAAAATAGTTAAATTTTCAGTTAGTAATACAAATTTTCAACTAAAAAAGAAACGAATTTTCAACAAAATAGTTACATTTTCAACCAAAGAAATGAATTTTTAAACAAAAAGATAAAAAAAATAAATATAATTAAAAAGATCAAGACGGATTTTCAACAAATAGTTGAATTTTTACCTAAAACAGATAAATTTTTAACTAAAAATAGAATAGTTAAATTTTCAGTAAAAAAATTAATTTTCAATAAAATTAAAGTAAAGTTTTAACGAAATAGTATAATTTTCAACTAATAGGATTAAATTTCTATCAAAAAAGATAAATTTCGGACAAAAGATGGAGCAGTTACATTTTCAGTTAAAAAAATTAATTCTAAAAGGAAAAAATTAATTTTCAATAAAAAAGATGAATTTTCAACCGATAAGATGAAATTTCTACCAAAATAGAAGCATTTTTAATAAAGTACATGAATTTTCAACCAAATATTTGAATTTTTAACGGAATTTTAAACCAAAAAGATAAATTTGTCGCCAAGAAGATGAAATATTCTCCTACAAAATTCGAATTTTCAATAAAATACAGGAATTTTAAAACAAATATTTGAATTTTTAATTCAAGAAGATAAATTTTGAACCAAACATGTACGAGTTAAATTTTCAGTTAAAACAATTAATTTTCAACTAGAAAATATAATTTTCAACAAAATAATTAAACTTTGAACAAAAAAAAGTTTTGCAACTAAAATCATGAATCATTAACCAAATAAATTAATTTTGAACAAAGTAGTTCCAATTTCAACTAAGTAGATGAATTTTCTACCAAAAAAGATGAATTCTCAACAAAAAACGTGATATACTATATTTCAACCACAAAAAGGATTTTAATTTTATACAAAAAATAGTTGAATTCAACCAAAATAGATGAATTTTCTACAAAATGGTTTGAATCCTCAAGCAAAACAGATTAATTTTCAACCAAATAGTTGCGATTTTTAACCATAAAAATAAAAGTAATTTCAACTTTAATTTATCAAAAATTCCCTAACTCTGTCAGGTTTTTTCTGACATTCCCTGTTCAAGCTTAAATGCTGAGCATATTCTCGAAATCATTTGCTCAACATAAATTCTTGGGCATTTAAGAACTCAAGTGTAATGCAATTTTTTAAATATTAAATCGAGGGGTTATCTATTTTTGAAATCTGGTATACAAATCCTCTATAATTCAGAAAAATGCTCTAAAAGCTTTGAAAATCGTAGAAATCTCTTGAAATCTCTAGAAGTCAATTGAAATTTAATTTAATTTAATTTATTCCTCAAAGTTCTCTCAAAAACACTTAGAATCTCTTGAAATCCTTTTAAACCCTCTGAAATCCCTGGAAAACTCTCTAATTTTTTTAAATCCCTTGAAATCTATAGAAATTACTTACAATTTTATGAAATCTTTTAATCTCTTTTCAAATCCTGTGAATTTATCAAATATTGCAAAATTCCTTGAAATCTTCGACATTTTTTAATCTTCTAAAATCTTACGAAATAATGTGAAATTCCTTAGGAATTTCTAAATCTCCTGAAATTTCCTATAATCCTAGAAAATTCTTTGAAATCTCATTAAATTTGTCAGAATATTTTTGAATACACTGTATTCTTTAAAATTCCTTTAAAAATATTTAAACCGTTGAAATCCCGAGAACTCATAAAATCCTATAAAATAACAAGAAATCTCTTGAATCTCTAGAAATCCCTAAAATTTTCATTCCCTAAAATCCCATGAGATCTTTGAAATCCTTTGCTATTTTGGATGCCCTTTTAAAATCCCTTGAAATTTGTTTAAATTCATGAAATTTCTCGGAATCTTTTAAAATATACTATATTCTTTAAAATCCCAAAAGATCCTAAGAGAACCGCAGAAATCCCTTAAAATTTCCAGAAGTTTCTTAAAATTTTATTTACTCCCTCAAGTTCTCTAGAAATTCTTTGAATTTCCCGAAAATCCTTTGAAATCTTTGAAATCCGTTTGCTACCTTTGATACCCTTTTTACAATTTCTGGAAAATTTCATCCAATGTCTCGGAATCTTTTAAAATACGCAATATATTTTTTAATCCGTTAAAAAATTTTAAATCCCTTAAATCTTGTGAAATCTTTTGTAATCTCACACAATATCTTGCAATAATTCATATCTTTCAAAGTTCTTTTGAAAATATTTTAATCTTTGAAATCCTGGAACCCCACACAAATCTATGAAATCCATAGAAATCCCTTGAAATCTTTAGAAATGTTTTGTAATTCCGTACAATATTTTGCCATCATTAATACCTTTTGAAATTCCTTTAAAAAATTTTAATCTTTGAAATCCTGAGATCTCAAAAAAGCCTATGAAACGCGCAGAAATCTCTTGAAATCTCTAAAAGTTCCTTAAAATTTAATTGCATTTCATTTACTCCCTAAAGTTCTCTAAAAATTCGCTGAATTTCTCTAAAATCAATTGAAAATTTTAAAACTTAAATGTTTCGGAATCTTTTAAAATACACTATATTTTTTTAAATCCTTTAAAATTGATAAAATCCCTTCAATTTTATGAAATCTTTAGAAATATTTTGCAATGCCGTACAACATCTTGAAACAATTAATATATTTGAAAATTCTTTCAAAAATGTTTAAATTTTTGAAATCCTGAGACTTCATAAAATTCTATGAAATTCACAGAAATCCCTTGAAATCTCTAGAAGTCCCTTAAATCGTTCTATTTCATTCACTCCCTAAAGTTCTCTAAAAGAAATTCTCGAAATTTCCCTAAAATTTTTTGATACATTTGATATCCTTTTAAGATCCCTCGATATTTTTAAAATCTCTTGAAATTTCTTGGAATCTTGTAAAATACTCTAAAATTGTTAAAATCTTTTAAAATCCATTGAAATCGTTTTAAATTTTGGAAGTATTTGAAGATCCTATAAAATTGCTTAGGTCTGAGGAAATCCCTACAAATCCCTTGAAATTCTTTAAAATCCTGAATTATCTAGAAATTCGAACATTTCTACAAACATTTTTAAAAATATGAAATCCTCTGAAATTAGATGAAATTTCTTAAAATCCCTTGAAATAAATCCGTAAAGTTCTCCAGGAATTGTTTCAAATTCCCCGAAATTCCTTGAAATCCTCTAATATCTTTGTTATCCTTTTAAAATCCCTTGAAATTTTTTTAATTTCTTGAAATTTCTTGGAATTTTGTAAAATACGCTAAAATATTTCAAATCCTTTGAAATCCATTGACATTTTTTTCAATCTTTAATGTCCTTAGAAATCCTAAAAAATCGCCTAGATCTGGGGAAATCCTTACAAATCCCTGAAAATTATTTATAATACTGAATTAACTTGAAATTTGAAAATCTCTTAAAATTTCTTCCAAAATTTTGAAAAATGTGAAATCCTCTGAGATCAGATGAAATTTCTTTAAATCTCGTAAAATTTCTTAAAATAAATCCCTAAAGTTCTCTAAGAATTCTTTAAAATTTCTTGAATTCCTCTAATATCTTTGATACCCTTTTAAAATCCCTGGATATTTTTTTTAATTTCTTGAAATTTCTTGGAATTTTGTAAAATACGCTAAAATATTTAAAATACTTTGAAATCCATTGACATGTTTTCAGTCTTTAAAGTCCTTAGATATCCTATAAAATCGCCTAGGTCTAGGGAAATCCTTACAAATACCTTAAAATTATTTATAATCCTGAATTATCTTGAAATTTGAAAAGCTTTTAAAATTTCTTCCAACATTTTGAAAAATGTGAAATCCTCTGAGATCAGATGAAATTTCTTTAAATCTCTTAAAATTCCTTAAAATAAATCCCTAAAGTTCTCTAGAAATTCTTTAAAATTTCTTGAAATCCTCTAATATCTTTGATACCCTTT
>CAKNYM010052193.1:132251-175049 GCA_932195095.1 Andricus curvator | reverse complement strand
AAAATATTTCAAATCCTTTGAAATCCATTGACATTTTTTTCAATCTTCAAAGTCCTTAGAAATCCTATAAAATTGCCTAGGTTTGGGGAAATCCTTACAAATTTTTGAAATTTCTTGGAATTTTGTAAAATACGCTAAAATATTTCAAATCCTTTGAAATCCATTGACATTTTTTCAATCTTTAAAGTCCTTAGAAATCCTATAAAATCGCCTAGGTCTGAGGAAATCCTTACAAATCCCTTAAAATTATTTGGAATAATCCTGAATTATCTTGAAATTTAAAAATCTTTTAAAATTTCTTCAAACATTTTGAAAAATGTGAAATCCTCTGAAATTAGATATATATATACCATTAAGCCATTTCCCTTTCGGCGAGCCTCAAGGGGTAAGCGTGACACTACCCGATTCGGGTAGTGTTTCTAGTTGGATAGTTTCTTGTAGTAAATAACTACAAGTGTGGGCTCACCACACCCACCACCGCCAACAGCAACGCAGCAGTATCAGACGGTCACCCATCCAAGTACTAACCGCGCCCAACACTGCTTAACTTCAGTGATCTAACGGGAACTGGTGTTTCCAGCGTGGTATGGCCGTTGCCATATAACTTCTTGAAATTTCTTTAAATCCCTAAATATCTCTAGGAATTCTTTCAAATTCCCTGAAATTCCTTGAAACCCTCTAAAATATTTGATACCCTCTTAAAATCCCTTGGCAATTTTTGAATTTCTTGAAATTTCTTGGAATTTTGTAAAATACGCTAAAATATTTCCAATTCTTTGAAATCCAACATTTTTTATATCTTTAAAGTCCTTAGAAATCCTATAAAATCACCTAGGTCTGGGGAAATCCTTACAAATTCCTTAAAATTATTTATAATCCTGAATTATCTTGAAATTTGTATATCTCTTAAAATTTTTTGAAACATTTTGAAAAATGTAAAATCCTCTGAAATTAGATGTAACTTCTTAAAATTTTTAAAAATCTCTTAAAATAAATCCCTAAAGTTCTCTAGGAATTGTTTCAAATTCCCTAAAATTCCTTGAAATCCTATAATTTCTTTGATACCCTTATAAAATCCCTGGAGATTTAAATTTTTCTTTGAAATTTCTTGGAATTTTGTAAGATACGCTAAAATATTTCAAATCCTTTGAAATACATTCACATTTTTTTAAATCTTTAAAGTCTTTAGAAATCCTAAAAAATGGCGCAGGTCTGGGGAAATCCTTACAAATCCCTTGAAATTATTTATAATCCTGAAATATCTTGAAATTTTTAAATCTGTTAAAATTTCTTCAAACATTTTGAAAAATATATAATCCTCTGAACTTAGAAGTAACTTCTTGAAATTTCTCAAAATCCCTTAAAATAAATCCCTAAACTTCTTTTGGAATTCTTTCAAATTCCTTGAAATCCTTTCATAACATTTTAAAACCTTTTTAAACTTTTGTAATCTCTTGAAATTTCTTGGAATCTTGTAAAATACCCTAAAATATTTCAAATCCTTTGAAATCCATTTACATTTTTTTCAATCTTGAAAGTCCTTAGAAATCCTATAAAATCGCCTAGGTCTGGGGAAATCCTTACAAATCCCTTTAAATTATTTATAATCCTAAATCATCTTGAAATTTGAAATTCTTTTAACATTTCTTCCAAAATTTTGAAAAATGTGAAATCCTCTGAGATCAGATGAAATTTCTTTAAATCTCGTAAAATTCCTTAAAATAAATCCCTAAAGTATTGTAAGAATTCTTTAAAATTTCTTGAAATCCTCTAATATCTTCGATACCCTTTTAAAATCCCTGGATATTTGTTTAATTTCTTGAAATTTCTTGGAATTTTTTAAAATACGCTGAAATATTTAAAATACTTTGAAATCCATGGACATTTTTCCAATCTTTAAAGTCCTTAGAAATCCTATAAAATCGCCTAGGTCTGGGAAAATCCTTACAAATCCCTTGAAATGATTTACATATATTATTATAATATTATTATTATACATTGAATTATTTATAATCCTGAATTATCTTGAAATTTGAAAATCTCTTAAAATGTTTTCAAACATTTTGAAAAAGGTCAAATCCTCTGAAATTAGATTTAACTTCTTGAAATTTTTTAAAATCTCTTAAAATAAATCCCTAAAGTTCTCTAGGAATTCTTTCAAATTCCTTGAAATCCTATAATTTCTTTGATACCCTTATAAAATCCCTCGAGATTTAAATTTTTTTTTAATTTCTTTGAATTTTGTAAAATACGCTAAAATATTTAAAATCCTTGGAAATCCATTGACATTTTTTTAATCTTTAAAGTCATTAGAAATCCTAAAAAACCGCCTAGGTCTGGGGAAATTCTTACAAATCCCTTGAAATTCTTTGAAATCCTGATTCATCTTAAAATTTATATCTCTTTAAACTTCTTCAAAAATTTTGAAAACTGTGAAATTCTCTCAAATTAAATGAACATTCTTGAAATCTCTTAAATCCCTTAAAATCTTTGAAATTCTCCGCAATCACTTGAAATATTTAAAAATTTTGAAAAATAGGTGCATTAGCAAGCAATCTGAGAAAATAGTAGCATTCGTAATTGTTTCAAAATAGTTGCATCGTTAAAAAAGTGTTAAAAAGTGTAAATAGTGGCGTGAGTCCGAGGTCTGGAAACACAATTGTTTGAAAAAAAAAATACAATAATCAGATTAAAAATTCTTACTTGTCGAAGAGTCGATAAGAGAGGCAAGTCAGTTTCTCTGAGATTGTCTTCAATCATGGTTATGTCGGAGAGTAAAACATAATTCTGTAAGACGCTACATAATTGACAGGAAGGGTCCTCTTGCAGAGTTTTGGCTAGCGGCGTTAATCTACCATATCGACTCTGAAAATAGACAAGAATTTTTTAAATAACGAAAAATAATCAGAGCAGACTTCAAAGACCAAAATGTTCTCAAAACAGGCGAAATAGGGTGATTTGTCACAAAAATAGGGGAATAATAGGGGAATAATTTTTTTTAAATTAAATTAATGTAGGTACCATATTCCTAATAGTTTAAGTTGAAACGAACTGCATTTTCAACCAAATTGTGGAATTTTTAAGCCAAAAAAACGACTTTTTTACCAAACACTTGAATTTTCTACCCGGAAGAATAAAAATTTTTAAGTAAAAAGTTCATTTTTAACCAAACAGTTCAGTTTTGAACCAAACAGTTAAATTTTGAGTTAAAAAAATAATTTAATTATTAATCAATTTTCAACCAAAGAAATGAATCTTCAACCAAAAAAATTAATTTTTTACAAAGTAGTTAGTTAACATTTCAATAAAAACAGATAACTTTTTAACAGGATAGTTGAGTTTTGAACAAAATAATTAAATTTTCAACGAAAAGAGATGAATTCTGAACCAAAAATACGATAAAATATACTTTTCAATTAAAAAGAAATAACTTTCAGCCAAAAAAGATGAATTCACTATCATGGATGAATTTTCAAACCAGAAGGACGAATTTTCGATCCAAAAAGAAGAATGTTCAAAAAAACAGTTTAATTTTCGAACAAAAAAGATAACTTTTTACCAAATATTTGAATTTTCAACAAAATAATTAAATTTGCAACCAAAAAATATGAACCATAAATATAATAGTAGTTTTCAATCTAAAAAAAATAAATTTTGAACAAAAAACATGACTTTTCTACCAAAAGATGAATTTTCAATCCAAAAGATGGTTTTTAACCGAAAAGGAAGAATTTTTAACAAAATAGTTGAATTTTCGGCAAAAAAAAAAAATGAATTCTAAATGAAAAATGTAATAGTTGATATTTAAACCAAAAAATATTTTCATTATAAGTCAGAAACACTTGATTTCAACAAAAAAAGACGAATTTTCAACAAAATAGAATTGTTATCGAAAACAGTTTAAAAATTCGTCCATTTGATTAAAAATGTATCTTTTTAGGTAGGAAATTCAACTATATGGTTAAAATTTTCACTAACTTGTTAAAAATTTAATTATTTTGTTGAAAATTCAACTATGCTGTCAAAAATTTCTCCATTTGGATTGAAAATTCATATTTACCGGTGGAAAAGTCTTTTTTTTTTGGTTGAAAAGCTTTTTTGGTTAAAAATATGACTATTTTGTTGAAAATGCAATATATTTCGACTTGCTATCTTATGAATTTAAAGCATTTCATATTGAATTCAATATGTAATCTATATTAATTTGATTTAAAAGAATTTATTTCCCTATTTTTGTGAAAAATCGCACTATTTCCCATGTTTGGTGAGCATATTGGGTTCTGAAGTGTGATATTTTAATATTTTTAATTATTCTTGATTGATTACCAACGTAGTTTATATTTTCAATTCAATTTCAATTTCAATTTGTAACCAAAAAAAACAATGTTTTAACAAAATAGTTAAATTTTCAACTAAAACTAGGAATCTTTTAAAAAATGAGTTTTCAAGAAAAAAGTTCAACATTCAACCAAAGAGTTGAATTTTCAACCAAAAAGTTTATTTTTTTAACCTGGGAGATTGATTTTCTACAAAAATAGGAATTATCAACGAAATAGATTAATTTTCAACCAAGTACTTGAATTTTCAACTAAAAAAGATGAATTTTAAACCAAATAGTTGAATTTTAAACTGGAAAAGACAATTTTTCAACAAAATACCTGAATTTTCAACCCAAAGAAAAAACGAATTTTTAGCAAAATAGTTCAATTAGCAACCAAAGAGATGAATTTTCAACTAAAATCATGAATCTTCAACAACAAAAAAAAGGAGATTTCGAGAAAAAAGTTGATCTTTTAACCAAGAATATTAATTTTCTACAAAAAAGAAGAATTATCAACAAAATACATTAATTTTCAAGCAGGAAAAATCAATTGTCAACCAAACAAAACAAAAAAAACGAATTTTTAGCAAAATAGTTCACTTTTCAACCAAAGAGATGAATTTACAACTAAAATCATGAAAAGTAAAAAAAAGTTTTCAAGAAAAAAGTTCAACATTCAACCAGAGTTGAATTTTTAACCAAGATGATTAATTTTGTAGAAAAAAATATGAACTATCAACAAAATATAATAATTTTCAACCAAGCACTTGAATTTTCATCTAAAAAAGATGAAACAACAACAAAAATGACTTTTTAGTCAAAACGGTAAATTTTCCACCAAAGAGATGAATTTTCAACTAAATACATGAATCTTAAAAAAAATGAGTTTTTGAGAAAAAAGTTAAACATTAAACCAAAGAGTTGAATTTTTAACCAGAAAAATTAAATTTACAACCAAATAGTAGAATTTGTAAGCAAAAGAGATGAATTTTGAACAAAAAATATAATAATAGACTTTCAAACCAAACAAAATTAGCTTTTAATCAAGAATAGTTGAATTTTCTCATTGGGTTTTATTAAAACGAGAAAATTTTAAAATTTCTTTGAAAACAGGAGAAAGAAATAAGAATTCTCATTAATTCAAGAACAGCCCAAAGTTAGCAACGTGGTTTATATTTTCAATTCAATTTCAATTTTTAACCAAAACAAAAACCTATTTTTAGCAAAATAGTTAAATTTTCAACTAAAAAAGAAGATTTTTCAACCAAGTAGTTAAATTTCAAATTGTAAAATAACACAATTTTTCATTAAAAAATTAAACGAATTATCAACAAAATACATGAATTTTCAACCCAAAAAACGAATTTTTAGCAAAACAGTTAAATTTTAAACCAAAGAGGTGAATTTTTAACTAAAATCATGAAACTTCAACAACAACAAAAATTAGTTTTCAAGGAAAAAGTACAACATTCAACAAAAGAGTTGAATTTTAAACTAAAAAGTATATTTTTTTTATCCAAGAAGATTGATTTTCTACAAAAAATATTAATTATCAACAAAATATATTAATTTTCAACTAAAAAAGATGAATTTTCAACCAAATAGTTGAATTTTAAACTAAAAAAGATAAATTTTCAACCCGAAAAGATCAATTTTCAACCAAAAAAAAAAAAAAAAAAAAATTTCAACCAAAGAGATGAATTTTTAACTACAATCATGAATCTTAAAAAAACAGTTTTTGAGAAAAAAGTTCAACATTCGACTAGAGTTGAATTTTCATCCAGAGTTGAATTTTCAAACAAAAAGTTTATTTTTAACGAAGATTAATTTTTTAGAAAATAATATGAATTATCAACAAAATATAATAATTTTCAACCAAGTACTTGAATTTTCAACACAAAAAATATGTCTTTTAACTAAATACAAAAATAATTAAATTTTCCACCAAATAGTGGAATTTTTAAGCAAAAGAGATGAATTTTGAACAAAAAATATAATAGTAGAATTTTCAACCAAACAAAATAAAAATTTGAGCGAAAAGCGAGAAAAAGCTCCAGTTTCTTGAAAACAGGAGAAAAAAATAATTCTTGATTGATTACCAACGGCTACGTTAACAACGTTGAATTATGAACCAAAAATATAATAGAATATACTTTTCAATTAAAAAGAGAAAACTTTCAGCCAAATAGACAACTTTACTATCAAAGATGAATTTTCCATCCAAAGGGACGAACTTCCTATCCAAGAAGACGAATGTTCAAGAAAACAGTTTAATTTTCGACCAAAACAGATTACTTTTTTACCAAAAGATGAATTTTTAATAAAAAAGATGAGTTTTCAATCCAAAAGGACGAATTTTCGGCTATGTTTAGTGTTCTAAGCCTTATTCATGGTTGCTACAATATACCAATTTCTAAATTCTTCTAGGTATAAAACCAACCATACACCTAGAAGATTAATAATATTAATGCAAAATAAATTTTGTTTATCAATATATTTTAAACACTTTTTTGTTGCGTTCTCAAGTCAAAAAGATAAAATTTCAACAAAAGAAATTAATTTTTAACTAAAATGATGAATCTTTAACCGAAAATGTGAATGTTTGACCAAATAGTTGAATTTTCAACCCAAAAGATTAATTTCTTACCAAGAAAGACTCATTTTCAACAAATTTTAGGAATTTTCATCTAAAAAAAATCAATTTTCAACAAAGATTAGAATAGTTAAAATGTCAGAAAAATAAATGTTCAACAAACAAAAACAAAAAAAAGAACGAATCTAAACAAACAAACAAAATTTTCATACCAAAAAAATGATTGTTTAACAAACTAATTCAATTTTCAACTAAAAATATAAATTTTCAAGGGAAAATGGAATAGTGATATCTTCAGTTAAAAAAATTAATTTTCAACTAAAAAGAAACGAATTTTGAACCAAAGAAATTATTTTTTAATCGCTATGATTAATTTTCAACCAAAAACATGAAATTTTGCTCAAATAGTGGATTTTTCAATCCAAAAGATGAATTTTCTATCACAAAAAAAAATCGAATTTTCAACTAAATAGTTTTTTTTAATGAAATAAATGAATTCTTAACAAAAAATAGAATAGTTAAATTTTCTACTAAACATTATGAATCTTCAACTAAAAAAAAATAATTTTTAACCAAATACACGAATTTTAAACTAAAAAGATGAATTTTTTACCAAAAATAATATAGGATAATTTTTAGATAGTAAAATAAATTTTCAGCCAAAAAATAAACGAATTTTTAACAAAACAGTTACATTTTCTACCAAAGAAAAGAATTTTTAACCAAAAAGATGAAATTTCAACTAATGAGAGATGAATTTTTAACAAAGCACATGAATTTTCAACCAAATATTTAAATGTTTAAAGGAATTTCCAACCAAAAGGATAAATTAGTCATCAAGAAGATTAAATATTCTTCCACAAAATTTGAGTTTTCAATAAAATACAGGAATTTTAAACCAGATATTTGAATTTTCAACTTAAGAAGATAAATTTGGAACCAAACATGTACGAGTTAAGTTTTCAGTTAAAACAATTAACTTTCAGCTCGAAATCTGAATCTTCAACTAAAAAAAATTTAATTTTTAACCAAATACATGCATTTCAAACTAAAAAGATAAATTTTCTACCAAAAATAAATTAGGACAATTTTCAGTCAGTAAAATAAATTTCCCAACAAAAAACAAATGAATTTTCAACCAAAGAAATTAATTTTTAACCAAAAAGATGAAATTTTAACTAATGAGAGTACTCTTCTACAAAAAAAGACGAATTTTCAAGAAATATTTAAATTTTCACCGAAAGCAGATAAATTTTCAACTAAAAATAGAATAGTTAAATTTTTATTTAAAAAAATTAATTTGCAATAAAAAGATAAATTTTCTGCCAAAAATAAAGTAGGATAATTTTCAGTCAGTAAAATAAATTTCCAAACAAAAAACAAACGAATTTTCAACCAAAGAAATTAATTTTTAACTAAAGAGATGAAATTTCAACTAATGAGAGTACTCTTTTACAAAAAAAGACGGATTTTCAACAAATAGTTCGATTTTCACCGAAAACAGATAAATTTTCAACTAAAAATAAAATAATTAAATTTACAGTAAAAAAATTAATTTTGAATAAAATTAAAGTAAATTTTCAACGAAATAGTATCAGAAAAGATGAATTTTCGACAAAAAATGTAAGTTATATTTCCAGTTTAAAAAACAAATTCTAAATAAGAAAAATCTCATTTTCAAACAAAAGGTTCAATTTTCAACCAATAAAATGAATTTTTAACAAAGTACCCGAATTTTCAACCAAATATTGGAATTGTTAAAGGAATTTTCAACCAAAATCATGAATTAGTCACCTAGAAGATTAAATATTCTCCCACAAAATTCGAGTTTTCAATAAAATACAGGAATTTTAAACCAGGTATTTGAATTTTCAACTTAAGAAGATAAATTTTGAACCAAACATGTACGAGTTAAATTTTCAGTTAAAAAAATTAATTCTCATCTAGAAAATATTATTGTCCACCAAAGAATTAAATTTTGAACAAAAGAAGGACGTTTCAACTGAAATGATGAAACATCAACCAAATAAATTAACTTTTAACAAAGTAGTTCCACTTCCAACTAAGTAGTTAAATTTTTTACCAAAAAAGATGATTTCTCAACGAAAAACGTGATATATTATATTTCAATCACAAAAAGGATTTTAATTTTATACCAAAAATAGTTGAATTCAATAAAAAAAGATGAATTTTCAACAAAATAGTTTAAATCCTCAAGCAAAATAGTTTAAATCCTCAAGCAAAACAGATTAATTTTCCACCAAATATTTGCGATTTTCAACCATAATGATAAAATTAATTTAAACTTTAATTTATCGAAAATTCCCTAACTCTGTCAGGTTTTTCCTGATATTCCCTGACTTTCTGGAATTACCTGACCTGTATCAACTCTGTAATTTAAAAAAGTAGCCGCTACCTTAGCAGGCATATGAATGCCTTGAATGTCCAAAGCTTCAGCCATCAAGCAAGCGACAACCGCGGTCGATCTTCTGTACATGGACCGAAACATATTAATTATTTGAATCGCGAATCTGTTGCTTGGTTTCATCCATGCGTTTATGGCTGGAGAAGCTGTGCTGAGTAGGTTCCAATCCAATCTAGTGTAATCAATTTTTCTGGTGATGGGTGTTCGTGGTGGAGCGGCAAAATTAAACCACACGGTTCTTAATTCTATCACACAAGAAACTGTATTTCCATTTGTTGCTTTCGTGATAGCGTTGTTGTTGTTGTTGTTACTCGTCGCGCTCGTGTTTGCTTGAGCTGTGTTTGGCGTTGTTGAGGGTCCTGAATCTGCTTCGAGTGTTTCTGCAGCTGGAATGACACAATTATTTGCAGTTTGTTCTTTTAAATATTCTGGAATTTTGTATATCGCAATTCAGGGTGGCCGTTTTCATCAAGAAAAAAAATGTCCGGTCATTTTCCGGTTCAGGGAAAATTTTTACGGTCATTGAAATTTAGATTCAAAACTAAACTTCAGGAGGGTGGCGATTCGGCGGACGATTTCAAATTTCAGGTCATTTCCCGGTCAATTTTTTTAATTTTCCCGGTCAACTAAAAGGAACATATTGATATTTTCATATTTGAAACAAATACTTGAACTTTCCACTAAAAAATATCAATTTCCAACAAAAAATGGAATAGTTAAACTTTTGTTTAAAAAAAAATAATTTTTAACAAAAAAAAAGAATTTTCAAGAAAATAGTTCAATTTTATACCTAACTGCTGAATTTTCAACTAAAACTGTGGAATATTTAATTGGAATAAGTTAAATTTTCAGTTCAAAACATTACTTTCCACAATAAAAAATAACTTTCAACAAAAAATAAACTAACTTTCAAAAAAATACTTACATTTTCAAACAAAGTGATGAATTTTCAACCAAAAAATTTTAAATCTTTAATTGAAATAGTTAAATTGAAAAATAATAGTAAATTTTTAACCAAGAAGATTAGTTTATACCAAAAAAGACGAATTTTCAACTAAAAAAGGTTATTTGTCAAGCAAAGAGATGAATTTTCAACTAAAATGATGAATCTTCAATTTAAAAAAAAAATAATTTTGAACCAAATAGTTGAATTTTCGACCGTAAAGATGAATTTTGAACTAAAAAATACTAATTTTCAACAAAATAGTTGAATTTTAAACGAAAAAGGATCAGTTTTCAACCAAAAATGGAATAGTTAAACTTTTATTTAAAAAATTCATTTTTAACAACAAAAAAAGGATTTTCAAGAAAATAGATCAATTTTATACCTAACTGCTGAATTGTCAACTAAAATTATGAATCTTTAACAACTTAAATAAATAAATTTTAAGTTCAAAAAGTTAATGTTCAACCAAACAGAAGAATTTTCAACTAAAACTATGGAATATTTAATTGGAATAAGTTAAATGTTCAGTTCAAAAAATTACTTTCCACACGAAAAAACTAGCTTTCAACAAAAAAAACTAACTTACAAAAAAATACTTACATTTTCAAACTAAGTGATGAATTTACAACTACAACTGTAAATCTTTAATTGGAATAGTTGAATTTAAAAATAATAATAAATTTGTAACCAAGAAGATTAGTTTATACCAAAAAAGACGAATTTTCAACTGAGGAAGATTATTTGTCAAGCAAAGAGATAAATTTGAACTAAAATGATGAATCTTCAATTTAAAAAAAAAAATTTTGAATCAAATAGTTGAATTTTCGACCGTAAAGATGAATTTTGAACTAAAAAAGAATAATTTTCAACCAAACAGTTGAATTTTAAACGAAAAAGGATCAGTTTTCAACCAAAAATGGAACAGTTAAACTTTTATTTGAAAAAATTAATTTTTAACAACAAAAAAAAAGGATGTTCAAGAAAATAGTTCAATTTTATACCTAACTGCTGAATTTTAAACTAAAATAGTGAATCTTTAATAACTTAAATAATTAACTTTTAAGTTCAAAAATTTAATGTTCAGCCAAACAGAAGAATTTTCAACTAATACTATGGAATATTTAATTGGAATAAGTTAAATTTTCAGTTCAAAAAATTACTTTCCACCAAAAAAAAAAAATGTTCAGCAAAAAAAACTAACTTTCAAAAAAATACTTACATTTTTCAAACAAAGTGATTTAAAAATAATAATAAATTTTCAACCAAGAAGATTAGTATATAAAACAAAAAATTTTCAACTAAAGAAGATTATTTGTCAGTCAAAGAGATGAATTTTCAACTAAAAAATGATGAATCATTAATTTAAAAAAAATAATAATTTTGAACCAAATAGTTGAATTTTCGACCGAAAAGATGAATTTTGAACTAAAAAATACAAATTTTCAACCAAATAGTTGAATTTTAAACTCAAAAAGATCAGCTTTCAACCAAAAATGGAATAGTTTTATTTTCAGTTCAAAAAATTAATTTTCAACCAAAGTGATGTATTTTCAACTAAAATGATGAATCTTCAACTTGAATACTTCAATTTTAAACAAAAAATATTAATTTCCAACTAAAATGATGAAGCTTCAACTGGAATAGTTGAATTTAAAAATAATAATAATTTTTAACCAAGAAGATTAATTTATACCATCTTTTTGGTTTAAAATTAAACTATTCCAGCTGAAGAGTCATAATTTTAGTTGAAAACTTATCTCTTTTTTTGAAAATGTAACTATTTTTCATTTTAGTTGAAAATTCATCTCTTTGGTTGAATAATAATTTTTTTAACTAAAAATTTAACCAGTCAATTTTTGGTCGACAATTTATCTTTCTTAGTTGAAAATTCGTCTTTTTTTGGTAGAAATTAATCTTCTTAGTTGAAAATTCATTTTTTAGTTTGAAAATTCAACTATTCCAGTTGAAGCTTTATCATTTTAGTTAAATAAACGTCACTCTGGTTGAAAATTAATTTTTTAAACTGAAAATTTAACTACTCCATTTTTTGTTGAAAACTAGTTGAATTTTCAATTAAAAAAGACAAATTTTCATCCAAATTGTTGAATTTAGAACAAGAAAAGATCAATTTTCAACCAAAAATGGACACTCAAATTTTCAGTTGAATGAAATAATGTTCAACCAAACTGATGAATTTTCAACTAAAATTATGAATCTTCAACTGGAATAGTTGAATTTTATACAAAAAATATGAATTTTCAATCATAAAGATTAGTTTTCTACAAAAAAGGCGAATTTTTCACCAAGTACATAAATTTTCAAACAACTAGTTTAATTTCTCAATAAAAATATCAGTTTTCAACCAAATAGTTGAATTTTCATCCAAAAAATATACATTTTCATCCAAAAATAGAATGGTTAAATTGTCTGTTAAAAATCTAATTTTTAACAAACAAAAAACGGGTTTTCAGCAAAATATTTAATCTTTCTACTGGAATAGTTAAATCTTTAGTTAACAAATTGATTTTCAACAAAGCAGTTGCATTTTCAACCAGAGATGAATTTTCAATTAAAATTATGAATCTTCAAACAAAAAAATCATTTATAATAAAAGAGTTTAACTGTTAACCAAGTAGTTGAATTTTTAACTGAAGAAAGATGAATTCGCAACGAACAATGCAACAACATTTTCTATGACAAATTCTGACATTTTTTGAAATATTTTCAAGTTTTCAATTATTTTGTAATCTTTTAAAAACTTTTTAATATCTCTTAAACTTAAGTTTTTTCTTCAGTTTTTAATTTTTTCGGCATTTAAACAAATTTTAAATTACTTTTTTATTTTACAAAATTCCTTTTGAAAGAATATTTAAAAAGATTTACAAAATTTTTAAAAAAGAATCTGAGAAATTTCAAGGATTTTTTTTAATTTCAAAGAATTTTTTCAAAAGTTTATGAAAAATTTAAAACATTTGGAAAGATATTTAGTATTTTTTGAAAAATTTCAAAAAAAATTAGAAAATTTGAATAGATTTCATCAAACTTGAAATAAAATGTAGATGATTTTTAAGAAAAATTGTGCAATTTTCCAAGATTAAAAAAATTTTATAAAAAATTCAGGAAGTTTAAGATATTTAGAAATTTTGTGAAATTCAAAAATGATTTAAAACTCTGATAGATTCAAAAAATTTTAATGTAGATTTTTTAACGTTTCGAGAAAAAGAGTATTTTGAAGAATTTTGAAAGGTTTCAAGAGAATATAAAATTTTTCTTAAGATTCATAGGAAAATTCCAAATAATTTTTTATTTTGAAAAATGAATTCTAAGAGAAAAACGGAAGAATATTTTAAAACGTTTCCTAAAATTTCGAAAATGAATGTAAAAAATTATAAGGAATTATTTTTTCAATTTTGCAAGGTTACACAATTTTAGAAAAAAATTCCAGTTACTTTAAGAGATATTTGAAATTTTAAAACGATTTCAAAATAATTCGAAATTTGTACAGATTTCAAATTTGTTTAAAAGTGCATTTTTGAAGATTTTGGAAAAAAAGTTTTTTAAGAATTTTAAAAGGTTTCAAGAGAATAAAAATTTTGTCTTTACATTCCGGGGAAAATTTCAAATAATTCTTGATTTTGAAAAAGATTCCTGGGAAAATTTTTAATAAATTTTAAAGCAAAATTTTGCAACTTTGAAATATTATGAAATTAAACAAAAAATTTGAGTAAGTTTAAGGGATGTTTAGAAGTTTTTAAAAGATACATCAATAATTTTAAACTTAAAAATTTTTAACAAATTTTAAACTAAAATTTAGATTTTTGAAGATTTCGATAAAAATGTTGAAGTTTAACAAGAATTTTGAAAGGTTTCAAAGAAATACAAATTTTTTTCTAAGATTCGTGACAAATCAAATGGTTTTTTATTTTGAAAAATTAATTTTTGAAGAAAATTTAAAAACATTTTAAAAGATTTCTAAAAATGTCGACAAAAAAACCTGAAAGATTTTAAGGCCATTTTTTTTTATTTTGTAGGGTTTTAAAAAATTTCAGAAAAAATTTGCATTATTTTAATAGATATTTCGAAGTTTTGAAAAGATTCGAAAATAATTTAAATCTTAAAAAGATATCAAAAAATTTCAAACAAAATGTATATTTTTGAAGATTTCAAAAAAAAAGATGTTTTTTAAAGAATTTTGAAATTTTTCAAGATAAAAAAATGTTCTTAAAATTCCTGGAAAATTTAAAGTAATTTTTTTTCGATAAATTAATCTTGAGAGAATATTTAGAGAGATTTTAAAATACCTCAAAATATTTGAAAAAAGAATCTGGAAGATTAGAAGATAATTTTAGGAATAATTCGAGTCAGTTTAAAAGATATTTAGGAAATTTTAAAGAGTTTAAAAATATTTTAAAAGCTTTAAGATTTCCTAAAAATTGATCAATTATTTTTTAATTTCTTCCAAACTTCTAAAAATCATATATATCCTTTAAACTGACTCGAATTTTTCCTAAAATTTTGTAAAAAACTTGTAAAATGAAAAAATTAAACTTTTTTTGACAGATCTGGAATCTTCAAAAATGTTATTAAATTTTCTCAAGAACCATAGGAAAATTATATCTATATAATCTTAAAAAAAATAAAGAGATAAACTTAAAAAATAAATAGTTATCCGAATCTTTTATTTTTTCTTAAAACTTGTTTTTCTCTTCAAAGTATAGTTTGGTTGAAATTTTTTTTTATCTTGATTGAAAATATTTCTTGGTTGAAAATTCAACTCTTTTAATAAAAAGTCGTCTTTTTGGTTTAAAAATCTTTTGGTAAAAATTTCGTATCTTTCAGTTAAAAAAGCAACTGTTTAGTTGAAAGTTAATCCGTTTTTATTTGAGGATTCGAATAATTTGGTTGAAAAATCGCCTTTTTCGGATAAATTTAACTCTTTTTGATTTAAAATTAAAATATTTTCTAGTTTATATATCAACTATACTAGATTTGTCGTTGAGAAGCCATATTTTTAGTTTGAAAAATACACTACTTGGTTAAAAGTTGAACTACTTTCGTAAAAATTAATTTTTTTGGTTGAAGATTTATAATTTTTGTTGGAAATTCATCTCTTTTGGAAAATATTTCATCTTTATTGTATTTTTTGGATGAATTTAGCTCTTTTTGATTTAAAGTAAAAAATCTTTTTTATTTGAAATATCAAAGCTGTTACTTTTTTCGTTGAGAATTCATATTTTTTGGTTGAAAATTAACTTTTGTGTTGAAGTTGTGATTTGACACCCGAAATCTTCAAAAATCTTAGAAAACTCATATTTATGTAAACTTCAAAACAAATAAAGTTAAAAAATAATTACTAATTCAACCTTTTTGTTTTGTATTGAAAATGATTTTTATCCTTGAATGAAAACAAAATAAAATAAAAAATGTAGAAACAATTTTTTTAAATTTAATTTTTGAAAACCCGACGGCACAGGTTTTCTGCAGTTTTCCCCTCCCTTGGCCAAAATACATACTTGCAGTATTATCCAATTCATCTTGACTCTTGATACTATCATTGTACAAGATTTCGGTTTCGACTTTCTTCTCATCAGTTCCATTTTCACCTTTCTCAAATTGCGATCTCTTGGCGACCTTCAGTTTAATGCCTTCGAAACCGCATTCAAACATTATAAACCCAAGTCTGTCTTCTCCACTTCCCATTGTAAACTCTTCAGTAGCTTGCGGTGGACCCATTTGTTTCTGCAATGAAAAAAAAAATATATTTGTTAAAACATGTTAGTGTTTTATTAAATAGTAGAAAATAGTAAATTAGTTAAGATTAAATAAAAAAAAAGAGTTTATTATATTTATTTTTATCTTATTATATTATTATTTATATATTATATTTATTTAATTTTTATAATTTATTATTATAAGTATTAATTAATTAACTAAGAAATGAA
This sequence comes from Andricus curvator, assembly GCA_932195095.1. Taxonomy (NCBI): domain Eukaryota; kingdom Metazoa; phylum Arthropoda; class Insecta; order Hymenoptera; family Cynipidae; genus Andricus; species Andricus curvator. The sequence goes on along the minus strand of CAKNYM010052193.1, from coordinate 158,822 downwards.
TTTTCATCTAAAATAATGAATCTTCAACCGAAAAAAAATAATTTTCAAGAAAAGAGTTCAAAAGTCAACTTTTGACAAAAAAAATTCTTTTTAACAAAATTGTTGTACAAGACGTAACAAGAAGATTTATCAACCAAAAAGATAGGTTTTTAACTGAAAAATATAAATTTTCAATCAAAAATGGAATAGAATTATGGAATAGAAAATGATTAAATCTTAAAAAATTTATAATATTAATATAATATTAATTAATTTTTTTGTTAATAAATTTTAACAAAGCAGTTCAACTTTCAACAAAGTAGTTTAATTTAAGAGAAAAAGAATTGAATGCCAAGAAGATTAATTTATAAATGAATCAGTGTTCTGATTTTCTGATTTTTTTTTGCTATGTCCTGATTTTTCATGCCCGAAAATAATTAACATATTGTACAGATTGTACTCAATTATTTCCATAAAAATTTTGACCTTGAAAAAGTTATTTGTACAATTTATAAACTCAGGGAACGAACAAACAATTTTATTATTTTGATAAAAATTCAAAAATTTGGATAAAAACAAAGAAGTCAGTCTTTTTGGATGAAAATTCAACTACTTAGTTGAAAGTGGAACTAATTTGTTGAAAATTAATTTTTTTGGTTAATGATTCATCATTTTAATTCAAAAATCTTTTTTTTTGTAGAAAATTTAACTATTTTGTTGAAAATTCGCTTTTAATTGGTTGGAAATAAATTTTTTAACTAAAAATTGAACTATTCCATTTTTTATTGAAAATTTGTGTTTTTTTGTTGAAAATTCATGTATTTTGTTAAATATTTGTTTCTTTTTATTTGTTAAAAATTAATTTTTTTTACTGAAAATATAACTATTCCATTTTTGGTTGCAAATTGATCCATTTTAGTTGAAAATTAATATTTTTTGGTAAAAAAGTAATCATTATGTTTGCAAATTCATCTTTTTGTTCAAAAATTTAACTACTTGGTTCAAAATTCAGTTTTTTTTATTGAAGATTCATCATTACAGTTGAAAATTTATTTCTTTGCTTAAAAATTTAACTATTTTGTTGAAAATTATCTTTTGGGATAGAATATTAATATTCTTCGTGAAAAATTCAACTTTTTGGTTTACAATTCATTTATGTCGTAAAAAAATATAACTATTTTTTTTTAATTCGTTTTTTATGTTAAAAAAATAATTTTTTAAACTGTAAATATAACTATTCCATTTTGGATTGAAAGTGTATCTTTTTTAGTTGAAAATTCATCTTTTTTGGCAGAAAATTAATCTTCTTCGTAGGAAATTCATTTTGTTGGTTAAAGATTCCTCATTTTAGTGGAAAATTTATTTCATTGGTTAAAAATTTAACTATTTTGTTGAAAATTATCTTTTGGGTTAGAATATTAATCTTTTTAATGAAAAATGAATCTTTCTGGATGAAAATTCATTTCATTGGTTAAAAATTAACCAGTTTTGTTGAAAATTGTTTTCTTTTTATAATTAAAAATGTATTTTTTTTTACCGTAAATATAACTATTTCATTTTTGGTTGAAAATTTATCTTTTTTAGTTGAAAATTAATATTTTTTGGTAGAAAAGTAATATTTATGTTTGCAAATTCATCTTTTTGTTCAAAAATTTAACTACTTGGTTCAAAATTCAGTTTTTTTTATTGAAGATTCATCATTACAGTTGAAAATTTATTTCTTTGCTTAAAAATTTAACTATTTTGTTGAAAATTATCTTTTGGGATAGAATATTAATATTCTTTGTGAAAAATTCATCTTTTTGGTTTGCAATTTCATTTATTTGGTAAAAAAATATAACTATTTTTTTTAAAATTCTTTTTTTATGGTTAAAAATTAATTTTTTAAACTGTAAATATAACTATTCCATTTTGGATTGAAAATTTATCTTTTTTAGTTGAAAATTCATCTTTTTTGGCAGAAAATGAATCTTCTTCGTAGGAAATTCATTTTTTTGGTTAAAGATTCCTCATTTTAGTGGAAAATTTATTTCATTGGTTAAAAATTTAACTATTTGGTTGAAAATTATCTTTTGGGTTAGAATATTAATCTTTTTGGTGTAATATGAATCTTTTTGAATGAAAATTCATTTAATTGGTTAAAAATTAACCGGTTTTGTTGAAAATTGTTTTCTTTTCATAATTAAAAATGAATTTTTTAGACCGTAAATAGAACTATTTCATTTTTGGTTGAAAATTTATCTTTTTTAGTTGAAAATTTATATTTTTTGGTAGAAAAGTAATCTTTATGTTTGCAAACTTATCTTTTTGTTCAAAAATTTAACTATTTGGTTCAAAATTCAGTTTTTTTATTGGAGATTCATCATTACAGTTGAAAATTTATTTCTTTGGTTAAAAATATAACTATTTTATTGAAAATTATCTTTTGGGGTAGAATATTAACATTCCTTGTGAAAAATTCATCTTTTCGGTTTACAATTAATTTATTTGGTTAAAAAATTGAACTATTTGTTTATATTCGTTTTTTATGGTTACAAATTAATTCTTTTAAACTGTAAATATAACTATTCCATTTTGGATTGAAAATTTATCTTTTTTAGTTGAAAATTCATCTTTTTTGGCACAAAATGAATCTTCTTGGGGGGAAATTCATTTTTTTGGTTAAAGATTTTTAGGTTAGAATATTAATCTTTTTAATGAAAAATGAATCTTTTTGGATGAAAATTCATTTAATTGGTTAAAAATTAACCGAGTTTGTTGAAAATTATTTTATTTTTATAATTTAAAATGAATTTTTTAAACTGTAAATATAACTATTCCATTTTTAGTTGAAAATTCATCTTTTTCGGTAGAAAATGAATCTTCTTGGTTGAAAATTAATTTTTTTGGCTAAAGATTCCTTATTTTAATTGACAATTCATTTCTTTGGTTACAAATTTAACCATTTTGTTAAAAATTGACTTTGTGGTAGAATAGTAATCTTCTTGCTGAAAAATTCATCTTTATATTTGACAGTTTGTTTATTTGGTTGAAACATTAAACTATTTTTTTGAAAATTTGTTTTTTATAGTTAAAAATTTACCTTTTTTTTTTAAAATTCATATTTTTTGGTAGAAAATGAATCTTCTTGGTTGGGAACTCATTATTTTTGTTAAAGATTCCTATTTTTAGTTGAAAATTCATTTCTTTGGTAACATATTTAAATATTTTGTTGAAAATTATCTTTTGTGATAGAATATTTATCTTCTTCGTGAACAATGAATCTTTTTGGATGAAAATTCATTTCTTTGGTTTGAAATTAATCTATTTTGTTACAAATTGTTTTTTTATGGATAAAATTAAAATTTTTAAACCTGTAAATATAATTATTCCATTTTGGGTTGAAAATTCATCTTTTTAGGTAAAAAATTAATCTTCTTGATTGGAAATCCATTTTTTTCGTTAAAGATTCTTCATTTTAGTAAAAAATTAAATTCTTTGGTTAAAATTTAACTGATTTGTTTAAAATTCAGGTATTTTGTCAAAAATTTATCTTTTTTTGGTAGAAAATTATTCTTATTGGTTGAAAATTTATATTTTTGGTTAAAGGGGATAACCTAAAATTGTTAAGAAATTATGAACCTTTAAAATCTAATAAGTTTTGTTTAAAAATGATAATTTTGAGTAAAAAATTTTGAGTAAAAAACGATAATATAACCTAAGAAATGAATTTTCATCTGAAATAATGAATCTTCAACTGGAAAAAAAATAATTTTCAAGGAAAGAGTTCAAAAGTCAACTTTTGACAAAAAATGACTTTTTAACAAAATTGTTGTACAAGACGTAACAAGAAGAAATTATCAACCAAATAGATAGGGTTTTAACTGAAAAATATAAATTTTCAATCAAAAATGGAATACTTAAATTATCAGTTTAAAAAAGGTAATTTTCAACCAAAAATAAAACGAATTTGCAACAAAATAGTTAAATTGTTAACCAACGAGATGAATCTTCAACCAAAAAGAAAAAATGAATTTTCAACAAAGTAGTTCAACTTTTTCAACCAAGTAGTTGAATTTTTGACCAAAAAAGAGGACTTTTTAACAAAACTGTTGTATTTTCAAAAACATAATATTTCAACCAAATAGTACAATTTTTAACCGAACGAGATGAATTCCAAACCAAAAATATAATGGTAGACTTTTTAACAAGAAAAAAATTAGCTTTTACCCAGAACATTTTGATTTTCTTATTGGGTTATATTAATTCAGTTCACATTTAAGAGAAAAAATTAGAAAAAAGAATAAGAATAATAACAAATAGACGAATTTCCAAGAAAATACTTAAGTTTTCAAGCTGAAAATTCCAATATTTTAGTAAAAAGTTGACTTTTGAACCGTAAAAGAATTTTCAACTAAAAAAGATCAATTTTGAACCAGTTCAATTTAACTCAAAAAAACGCATTTTTAACAAAATGATGAATTTTCAACAAAAAAGATTATTTTTTCACCCAAATAGTAGAATTTTCAACAAAATTGATGAATTTTCTACCAAACAGTTAAATTTTCAATTTATAAAGGAAAAACTTTCAACTAAAAATAGAATAGCCAGCTACACTTTCAGAAAAAAATTTAAAAAAAAACAACTAATTTCCAGCGAAATAGTTAAATTTTAAAACAAAATAGTTGAATTTTAAACCAAACAGTTTAATTATTTACTATAATAGTTGAATTTTGAACCAAATAGTTTAAGTTTCTACTACAATAGTTGAATTTTTAACCAAAAATATAAATTTTCAACAAATAAGTTAATTTTCAACAAAATATTTCAATCCTCAACCAAAACATATTAATTTTCAACCAAGCAGTTATATTTTCTACAACAAAAAGAGACGAATTTTCAACCAGAAAAGATAATTTTTTAATTTAAAATATCAATTTTCAGCGAAAAATGTAATAGTTTCATTTTGAATGAAGAAAATTAATTTTCAGCAAACAAAATGAATTATTAGCAAAATAGTTGCATTATTAAAAAAGAGATCAATTTTCAACTAAAATGATGAATCTTGAACAAAAGAAATGAATTTTCAAGAAAAGAGTTCAACGAAAAATCTGATTTTTAAACCAAGAAGATTTTTTTTTGAAAAAATGGATTTTAAACCAAAAATAAAACGAATTTTCAACCTATGATAATTCAACTAATAAACTAAAGAATTCAACCCATGATTATTATATTATTAATCACTATCATGAATTTTCAACCAAAAATATGAAATTTTGTTCAGATAGTTCAAACAGTTTTTTTTCAATGAAAGAAATTAATTCTTAACAAAAAATAGAATAGTTAAATTTTCTACCAAACAGATAATTTTTTAAGCAAAAAGATTACATTTCTATCAAAACAAGTAAATTTTCCACAAAAAATGTAATATTAAAATTAATTTTCAACTAAAATAACGAGCCTTCAACTAAAAAAAATTTAATTTTCAACCAAATACATGCAATTGAAACTAAAAAGACAAAAATTTTCTACCAAAAATAAAGTAGGATAATTTTCAGTCAGTAAAATAAATTTCCAAACAAAAAAAAAACGAATTTTTAACCAAAGAAATTAATTTGTAACCAAAAAGATGAAATTTCAACTAATTAAAGCACTCTTTTACAAAAAAAGACGGATTTTCAACAAATAGTTAAATTTTCACCGAAAACAGATGGATTTTCAACTAAAAATAGAATAGTTAAATTTTCAGTAAAAAGAATTAATTTTGAATAAAATTAAAGTAAATTTTCAACGAAATAGTATAATTTTCAACCAAGAAGATTAAATTTCTATCAGAAAAGATAAATTTTTGACAAAAAATGGAAGTTATATTTCCAGTTTAAAAAACAAATTCTAAATAAGAAAAATCTCATTTTCAAACAAAAGGTTCAATTTTCAACCAATAAGACGAATTTTTAACAAAGTACATGAATTTTCAACCAAATATTTGAATTTCTAAAGGAATTTCCAACCAAAAGGATGAATTAGTCACCAAGAAGAGTAAATATTCTGCCGCAAAGTTCGAGTTTTCAATAAAATACAGGAATTTTAAACCAGATATTTGAATTTTCAACTTGAGAAGATAAATTTTGAACCAAAAATATAATATTCCATTTTGCAGTTAGAAAAGAAAAATTAAAAAAAAACGTGTTTTCAGCAAAATCAATTAATTTTCAACTAAAAATATAAATTTTCAAGCGAAAATGGAATAGTTATGCATTCAGTTAAAAAATTAATTTTCAACTAAAAAGAAACGAACTTTGACTAAAGAAATTATTTTTTAATCAATATGATGAATTTTGAACCAAAAATATGAAATTTTGTTCAAATAGTGGATTTTTTAATCCAAAAGGTGAATTTTCTACCAACAAAAAAAACTAATTTTCAACTAAACAGTTTTTTTTTCAATGAAAGAAATTAATTCTTAACAAAAAATAGAATAGTTAAATTTTCTGCTAAACAGACAATTTTGTCACAAAAAGACTACATTTCTATCAAAAAAGTAAATTTTCCACAAAAAGTGTAATAGTTAAAGTGAATTTTCAACTAAAATGATGAGTCTTCAACTAAAAAAAAAATTTAATTTTCAACCAAATACATGCAATTCAAACTAAAAATATAAATTTTCTACCAAAAATAAAGTAGGATAATTTTCAGTGAGTAAAATTAATTTCCAAACAAAAAACAAACGAATTTTCAACCAAAGAAATTAATTTTTAACCAAAAAGATGAAATTTCAACTAATAAGAGTACACTTTTACAAAAAAAAGACGGATTTTCAACAAATATTTAAATTTTCACCGAAAACAGATAAATTTTCAAATAAAAATAGAATAGTTAAATTTTCAGTAAAAAGAATTAATTTTGAATAAAATTAAAGTAAATTTTCAACGAAATAGTATAATTTGCAACCAAGAAGATTAAATTTCTATCAGAAAAGATAAATTTCGAATTTTTAGTTTAAAAAATGAATTCCAAATAAGAAAAATCTCATTTTTGACCAAAAAGATAAATTTTCAACCAATAAGATGAATTTTTAACAAAGTACATGAATTTTAAACCAAATATTTAAATTTTTAAAGGAATTTCCAACCAAAAGGATAAATTAGTCATCAAGAAGATTAAATATTCTCCCACAAAATTCAAGTTTTCAATAAAATACAGGAATTTAAAACCAGATATTTGAATTTTCAACTTAAGATAAATTTTGAACCAAACATGTACGAGTTAAATTTTCAGTTAAAACAATTAATTCTCACCTTAATAGGAACGTAAGTTCTATTATTTCGGTCTTACGATCAATTTGAATAAAAAAGACTAGGAGTATTCCGAGTCAATACTTTAATTATAAAAAGTTACATTCTCGCAACGTTTCGACCTCAATCTGTTGGTCATCCTCAGGCAAATTATACCTAAAAAAAAAAACAATTTTGGAAAATCAAAATTGTGGTCCGATGAAAAAAATGAAAATGAAAAAAAAATGAAACGGTTACCGAAATTTTTTTATAAATTGGGAAAACCTCAAAAAAACAGAAGAGGTTCCCAATATTTTAAGAGTTACATTTTAAAAAAAAACTTTTTGAAGAGCGACACCGCAATAGTCAAACGACGGACGAAGTAATTGACTATTGTCGTTTTGACTATTGCAGTTTCGCTCTTCAAAACAAATTTTTTTTTAAATGTACCTCTTAAAATATTGGGAACCTCTTTTGTTTTTTTTGAGGTTTTCCCAATTTATAAAAAAATTTCGGTAACCGTTTCAATTTTTTTCATCGGACCACAATTTTGATTTTCCAAAATTGTTTTTTTGAGGTATAATTTGCCTGAGGATGACCAACAGATTGAGGTCGAAACGTTGCGAGAATGTAACTTTTTATAATTAAAGTATTGACTCGGAATACTCCTAGTCTTTTTTATTCAAATTGATCGTACGACCGAAATAATAGAACTTACCTTCCTATTAAGGTAACAATTGAATCGATCGAAGAAAGATTTCACTTCTTAAAAATTTTTTTTAAGAAGTTGTTTTATTTTTATTAATTAATTCTCATCTAGACAACATTATTGTTAACAAAAGAATTAAATTTTGAACAAAAGAAGGTTTCAACTAAATTGATGAAACATCAACCAAATTAATTAATTTTGAACAAAGTAGTTCCACTACGAACTAAGTAGTTGAATTTTCTACCAAATATAAAATGGTTAAATTTTCAGGTAGTAAAATAAATTTTCAGCCAAAAAGTAAACGAACTTTCAACAAAATAGTTAAATTTTCAACCAAAGAAATGAATTTTTCACCAAAAAGATAAATTTTCAACTAATGGGAGTACTCTTCTACCAAAAAGACGGATTTTCAACGAATAGTTGAATTTTCACCTAAAACAGATAAATTTTCAACTAAAAATATAATAGTTAAATTTTCAGTAAAAAAATTAATTTTCAACAAAATTAACGTAAGTTTTCAACGAAATAGTATAATTTTCAACCAATAGGATTAAATTTCTATCAAAAAAGATAAATTTCGGACAAAAGATGGAGCAGTTACATTTTCAGATTAGAAAATTAATTCTAAATAAAAAAATAATAATTTTCAACCAAAAAGATCAATTTTCAACCAACAATATGAATTTTCTACTGGAATAGATGAATTTTTAACAAAGTACATGAATTTTCAACAAAATATTTGAATTTTTAAAGGAATTTTCAACCAAAAAGATGAATTAGTCAACAAGAAGATTAAATATTCTCCTAAAAAATTAAAATTTTCAATGAAATATAGGAATTTTAAGCCAAATATTTTAATTTTCAATTTAAGAAGATAAATTTTGAACCAAACATGTACGAGTCAAATTTTGAGATAAAATAATTAATTTTCAACTAGAAAACATAATTTTCAACAGAATAATTAAATTTTGGACAAAAAAAAGGTTTTTCGACTAAAATGATGAATCATCAAGGAAATAAATACATTTTTTACAAAGTAGTTCCACTTACAACTAAGTAGTTGAATTTTCTACCAGAAAAGATGAATTTTCAACAAAATAGTTTAAATCCTCAACCAAAACAGATTCATTTTCTACCAAATATTTGCGATTTTCAACCATAATAATAAAATTAATTCAGGGTGTCCAGCGATTCTTAGGAACGAAATTCAAGGTCTTTTCCAGGTTTTCCAGGTCAAGAAGTCAAGTTTTTCCAGGTCTCCTTTTTTTTACATCAAATAATAAAATAACCGTTTGCTATACATGTGAAAAAATGAGCCATTTCATTTTTTATTGGTCAACAATTTTCGAAGAAAGCTGAACCATAAATAAACAAATTCTTAATTTTTTGCGAAAAGAAGTCATCTTTGTCAAATCATTTTAATATTTTGAAGTCTTTGTAAAGTCATTGAAATCCTTGAAACTTTGAAATACTTTGAAATCTTCATGAATTCGTTGAAATCTTTTGAAGTATTTCTAATCTTTCTAAAATCTTTAAGAAATCTATTGGAATCTTTTTAAATTTTTGTTAAATCTTTGAAATCCTTGAAATCTTTGAAACCTTTGTGAAATTTTTTGAAATCTTGATGAAATATTTGTGAAATCTTTCTTTCATTTTTGTTTGTGAAATCTTTTCTGTTCGTTTCAAATTATTGATATCTTTTGAAATCTTCTCAAATTTGTTGAAACTTTTTAAATTCGTTTAAAATTTTTTGAAATCTTTGAAATCTGGTGTTCGAAATCTTTGAAATTCTTGAAATCTTTTGAAATCCTTATGAATTCTTCGAAATATTTGTGAAACCTTTTGTGTTTGTTTGAAGTCACTGGAATACTTGAAATAGGTGTGAAATCTTTTGAAATCCTCTAAAAAAATTTGAAAACTTTTAAAATCTTTGAAATGTTTCAAAATCCTTCAAATGTGATGTACTGTACCTATGTTGAAATCTTTTGAAATCCTTATGAAATCTTTGAAATATTTGTCAAATATTTCTTAAATCATTTGTACTCGTTTGAAATCATTGAAACATTAAAAATTTCTGTGAAATCTTTTGAAATCGTTTCAAATCTTTGAAATGTTTTGACATCTTTGAAATTCTAGTCTTCTTTTGAAATCTTGAGCAAATTTTTATGCAATTTTTGAAATATTTGTGAAATCTTCTGTATCTTTGAAAAATCTTTTAGAATCTTTAAAAAATTTTGTAAAATCTTTGAAATCCTTGAAATCTTTGAGATTTTTGTGAAATTTTTTGAAATCTTTATGAAATCTTATCTTTGTTGAAACTTTTTGAAAAGCATTTAAAATCTTTGAAATGTTTTGAAATTTTTGAAATCTAGTGTACTGTACCCTTTTTGAAATGTTTGAAATTCTTGAAATCTTTTGAAATCCTTAAGAATTCTTTGAAATATTTTTGCAGTTTTTGCATTCATTTGCTATTACTTGAATATTTCAAGTCTTTGGGAAAATTTTTTGAATCTTCTAAAAAATTTTGAAATTGTTTCAAATTTTTATGAAATCTTTCAAAATTTTGTAAAATTTTTCTGAAATCTTTTGTATTCATTTAAAATCATTAAAATATTTGAAATCTTCTTAAATTTTCTAAAAATATTTTAAATTTTCAAATCTTTGAAATGTTTTGGAATCTTAGAAACCTGGTTTGCTGTAGTCTTGTTGAAATCATTCAAATTCTTGAAATCTTTTGAAATCCTTATAAATTCCTTGAAATATTTGTAAAATCTTTCTGAAATCTTTTGTATTTGTTTAAAATCACTGGAATATTTGAAACCTTTTTAAAATCTTTTGAAATCTTCTGAAAAAATTTTAAATCGTTTGAAATCTTTGAAATGTTTTGACATTTTTGAAATCTAGTTTACTCTACCCTTTTTAAAATCTTGAAATCCTTGAAATCTTTTGAAAGTTTTAAAATCTTTGTGAAATGTTCGAAATCTTTGGGAAATTTTTGTGAAATCTTTTAAATGTAGTGTACACGCCTTTTTTGAATCTTTGAAATCCTTGAAATCTTTTTAATCTTTGTGAAATCTTTTGAATTCTTCTCAAAGTTTTTGAAACCTTTTGAAATCGTTTTAAATCTTTGAAATGCTTTTAATTCTTTGAAATCTGGTGCACTGTACTCTCTTTCGAATCTTTGAAATCCATTAAATGTTTTGAAAGTTTTAAAATCTTTGTGAAATTATTGTGAAATCTTTGAAATCTTTGTGAAATGTTGAAAATCCGTTTAAATATTTTAAAATCTTTTAAAATATTTGGTAACCTTTTGAAATCTGATGTACACTAAAAAATCGAGTGGTCAACCCCTCAAAAAATCCGGTACACCCTGGCTCATTCTAATCCTGAAACTGAACTAACATCGAAATTTTCAACTAATAATTTTTGTAATTTGTAAGTTGAATATCACAAAAAAAATGTATACTTTAACATTCTATCAGGGTGTCTACCCAAATCCCGGAAAAAAATTCCCTGACAATTCCAGGTTTTTTCCAGGTATCTTAAGTTTTTTCCAGGTACAATTTTTCATAGCATTTCATTTAATTTAAATTCAAATATTCCGAATATTTTAAACGCACTGTCTATGGTTATGGAATTTTCCGTAACTCCAACCCCTTTTCTAGCTCGTTCAGAGCTGACATAGACAGTGTCTAATTTTAAAAATTCGACTCGGAATATGTATACATTTTCGCGAGTTTATTATAAATAATGTTTTTTTTTCAGTTTCTAGGAATTTAATTAATATTACAAGACATTCTTAAATAGTTTAGCACGATCGATTAATTAAATAATTAAATGATACTAAAAATATAATACTTTCTTGAATTTGTCTCTAAAGTCCATGAATTTTTTTCCAAAAAATACATTAATTCTCAATCAAACAGTTGGGTTTTTTAACTCAAAAAGATCAATTTTTAAACAATTAGCTGAATTTTAAACTAAGAATGAGCAGTTTCCAACCAAAAATGGAATAATTAAATTTTCACTTAAAAAATTAATATTCCACCCAGAAAAAAAACAGATTTATTTTTAAAACAAATTCAATTTAACTTTCAACCAAGTAGTTTCATTTTGAACCAAAAAGATGAATTTTCAACTAAAATGATGAATATTTAACTGGAATACTTGAATTTTCAACCAAAAAGATCAATTTTCTACCACAAAAAAGATTTTTCAACAAAATACATCATATTTCAAAGAAATATTTGAATTATCAACTACAAAAAGACACATTTTCAAACAAATAAATGAATTTTGAAATAAAAAAGATCAAGTTTCAACCAAAAATTTAATAGTTGAATTAAAAAAAAAAAAGAATTTTAATCTGAAATGATCAATCTCTAACTGGAATACTTCATTTTTCAACAAAAAATATGAATTCTCAACCAATTGCATTTTCCAACGAAAAAAAAATTATTTGCAACAAAAAAAAAACTAATTTTCAAAAAATAGTTAAATTTTCAAAGAAAGTAATAAATTTTCAACTAAAATGATGAATCTTTAACTGGAATAGTTGAATTTGGAACCAAAAACATGAATCATCAAATGTCCAACAAAAAGATTAATTTTCAAGCCAGAAGATTAATTTCTACCAAAAAAGTCAAAATTTTCAACTGAAAAAGATCATTTTTCAACAAAATATTGAATACTTGCAATGCAAATAAAAAAAATTTTCAACAAACAAATTTTCAACAAAATGGTTGAAGTTGCAACTGGAATAGATCAATTTTCAGTAAAAAAAAATAATTTTCAGCCAAAGAAAAAACGAATTTTCAACAAAATTGCTCATTTTTCAACCGAGGAGATGAATTTTCTATTAAAATGATGAATCTTTAACAACAACAAAAAATTACTTTTTAACAAAAGATAAACTCTCAACCAAGTAATTAAATCTTCATTCAAAAAGATGAATTCGGAACGAAAAATGTAATAGTTGATATTTCAATAAAAAAAGATTGAAATTTTTAAACAAAAACAATGGAATTCAACCAAAAAGAACGATTTTTCAACAAAATACATGAATTTTCAATGAGATACTTGAATTTTCAACTAAAACCGATCAATTTTCAACAAAAAACAGAATACTTGAAATTTCACTTAAAAAATTGATTTTGAACAAAACAAAAAAAACGAATTTTCAACAAAATAGTTCAATACCCGTAATATAAAGCTACTTTTACAAATGAAGAATCATTGTTATTCGATTTAATATTGCAATTTACAAAAATTAAGCACGTTCTCGAAAAAATTCCCTGACTTTAAAAGAAATTCCCTGACATTTCCAGGTTTTTCCAGGTATATAAAAATTCCCTGACAATTCCAGGTTTTCCAGGTTTTCCAGGTAGGGTAGACACCCTGTCTATATTATCGGAGACAAAATTAAAAACTTATAGAATTATTCACAATATTAAAGTCTGTTTATTGCAATCTATCAAATAATTGGTACAGTCTACAAAAAGTGGCTCAACATCTCTTTATTTACTCTGTAATGAACAAAAGATAAATTATATCTTGATAAATGAAAAACTTTTCAGTAGCAATATTTCTTCTAAACGAGATGTTTCTTTCATAATAGACTAAAATATTTAAATTACTTTTCGCATTTCAATAAAATTACTGTTTTGAAAGCAAAAAAATCATTCAAATTCAAGGTTCTTCTGAAAAATTTAAGGACATTTCCAGGTTTTCAAGGTTCAAAAAAAATTCAAGGAGAATTCCAGGTTTTCAAGGTCGCTGGACACCCTGTAATTTCAACTTTAATTTATTGAAAATTCCCTAACTCTGTCAGGTTTTCCCTGACATTCCCTGACTTTCTGGAATTACCTGACCTGTAGTAACTCTGTATTTTAAAAAAAGTATATGTTTATTTCACTCTAGACTGTTTTTGTAAAAAAATATGTATTAATTATGATATATATTTGTTTAAAAAATAAATGTTTAAAATAAATCTCGAGAGAATTTGCTCAACATAAATTCTTGAGCATTGAAGAACTCTACTTACGCTCTGTTTTTCCTTTTCATCTAAAGGTTGTTGAAGGTAGTAATCGACACACTTTAAGGGAAAAGTGATTCTGGTACAGGTGAATAAAACTTTGGAATGGTGTGCGGGTATAGCAGTTATCACAGCGTCTTTCAAGATTGATGATTCGTTCCTCAGCCTCCGTAATTGAGAGTGAACTTTTCCAACGTTTAATGTCACTATGATCTCTTCCTGTTGTTTTTCCGATGTCTCGATATAAACTGTTTCTCCTCCCCCAATATCAGCAACAACAGCGGCTGTTCGGTGACCGGGCAAAAAAGCTTTCGTGATTTTGTTGACTTTCTTTTGATTCGGCAAAACTGCTGGTTTGTGGAATGTTTGCACGACTTCTCGAGCTTGTTTTCCGAGGTAAAATCTTGCCGTCACTTCGTCGAAGCAAATTGCAAACAACGAGACGCAGGTCAAATCACGAATATTGTCGAGTGCAGAAAATGAAATTATTTCCTCCACCACTGACGCTTGAAGCAGGGTGATGTTTATCTGCAATCAATTTCATAAACATTCATAAACAGGGCGGTCGTTTTAATCAGCCAAAAAAAATTCCCCGTCATTTCCCGATTTTTTCCCGGTTCGCAAACATTTTTCACGGTCAATGATATTAATTAACTCGAACTCTAAAGCTAAAAATTTCGCATTTGAAGTAATGAAAACTGAACTGAAAAATCGACCGCTTACACTTTTTTTATAAAATGAACACTTCTTAAATTAGAAGTTAAATTATTTTTATTTTAAATAGTTTTAAAATACTTGAAAAGCTTCAAAATGATATTTCAAAATCTTGAGAAATCTAGAAATTGTTTTAAATTTTTTCAAATTTAAAATTATATTTGAAACTTTTTCAAAACTTCTAAATATCTTTTAAAATGAATCGAATTTTGCCTACAATTTTGAGAAAATCCTGAAAATTTTAAAAAATTTCCTTAAAATCTTCCAGATTCTTTTTTGACAATTTTGGAAATCTTTTTAAATATTCTCTTGAAATAATTTTTGAAAATGAAAAATCATTTTCAATTTTTCTAGGAATCTTAAGAAAATGTTTTTATTCTTTTGAAGGCTATTTGCACCGAAATTTCGGTACGAATAGCCGAACTTTGTCGGTACACACACTTCGTTCAAATTATTTGGAATCATTTCAAGTTTTAAATTAATTTTGAATCATTTAAAAAAATCTATATATCTTAAAATTACTCAAAATTGTTCTACAAATAATAAGTGTTTAATTATTATTTATACATCAAAATTCAACTTACAAATTAAACATTTTTTAAATAGAACAATTAAAATGGTAACGTTCAAAGTTTTCTTTCTGGCTTTCTACGTCAAACAATTCAGTTTCAAATTGTTTACTTTTAAATATTTGGTTTCAATTTACTCGTCTTAAATGCACAAACAAATATTGCTAAACATTAAATAATTATTCCTTTTCTTAATTAAAACATTTCAAATTGAATGGGTTAACAATGAAATATTTTAAACTGAAACAATATTTTTAATGTAATGAAAGCCTTTAATTACGAATATATATTATTATGAAGTTATTTTTAAGTTTCAAATAGTTTATAAAGTTTCAATCGAACGTTTACATTTTTTTAATGACTATGACTTTCGAATTGAAAAAGTTTGATTTTTAGCGTTAAAATCTGGAAATTCTTAATTTTTGAACGGATTTAGAATCGTTTTGTCAAATCAATTATTGTTTACTTTTTAATACTTAAAGTACATATCCATTTTAAAAATAATTTATTTATATTTACATTTGACGAAATAAAAAGGTTTTTATCCAAAATTTTCAACTTCAAACGCTTTTAATTTTTAATTATTTAAGTGTTGAAGACTGCATTTTAAAATTCTTTAAATTAAAAATGTACGCTTAAAAAATAAAATCTAAAATGGTAAATTTTTAAAGTAAAATATTTTCGAATTACGAATTCAACTAAAAAATTAAAAAAAAAATTAAAAAACTAAAAAATTCAACTAATTACTTAAAAAACTGTTGAAATCGAACTTGGACAGATTTTTTTTCTAAAGACTTGTGAAATTCGCGGTCAAAAAATAAATTCACTGTCATTTCCCAGTTTTTCCCGGTCCAGCGGCCACCCTGAAATGGCATAATTTACTATTTTTAAACAACACATTTTTGAACTTTTTTCATAACTTCTAAACATCATTTCAAATGATTTTTTTATTAATAATTTTTACGAAAATTTTGTTTAAAAAATCCTGCAAAATTAAAAAAAGTTCATTAAAATCTTCCAGATTCATTTTTGACCATTTTGAAAATCCCTTTAAATCTTTTTAAATATTCTCCTAAAATTAATTTTTCAAAATAAAAATTACTTTCAATTTTCCTAGGAATCTTAAGAAAATGTTTATTATCCTTTTGAAGTTTTTCACAATTCTTAAAAAGCTTTTAAATTTTTTCTTTCAAATCTGCAAAAATCTATGTTTTGTTTTAAATTAGCTCGTGGGCTATTTGCCCCGAAATTTCGGTACGAATAGCCGGATTTTTAATTAATTTTGAATCTTTCCATAACTTCTAAATATCTCTTCAACTTACTCGCATTTTTTCAAGAATAATAGGTGTTCAATATTTATTTATACATAGAAATTCAATAATTTTACTTTAAAATTTAAATTCTTTTAATATGTAGAACAATTAAAATTGTAACTTTCAAAGTTTAATTTTTTTGGTTTAGTTTTGAATATTTGATTTATAATTACTGATTTTAAATTAGCAGTCAAACATTTCTAAATATTAAGCAATTGTTCTTTTTCTTAATTGAAAAATGTCAAATTTTAAAATTTCAAATTGTAGATTGAAACAATATTTGAAATTTGATAAAAGCCTTTAATTATGAATATATTATTTTGAAGTTATTTTAAAATATTTTATAAAGTTTCAATCGGACGTTTACATTTTTTTAACTACTAAGACTTTCAAATTGAAAAAGTTTAATTTTTAACGTTAAGATCTGGAAATTCTTAAATTTTGAACTGATTCCGAATCGTCTTGTACAATCAATTATTTACTTTTTAATCCTTAAAGTACAGTTCAATTTAAAAAATCATTATAATGTATATTCAGAGTTGATCGACTATAAAAATGTTTTTTATCCAAAATTTTTTTTTGAATTAAAATGAAAAATGTACTCTTAAAAATTAAATCTAAAATGGACCATTTTTTTAAAGTAAAAGATTTCAGAATTAAGCATTGTAAACTGACTGATATCCGAATGGAAAAAGATAACAATTCAACGCGCTGAACGGGTAACAAATTCAGGATAATTTCATAAGACTTAAAAACCATTCCAGTTAAATTCAAAAGAATTCAAACGAATTGGAAATTTTTTTAAAAGTCAATTAAATTCCATTGATTTCCGTAACATTGGAATGAACTTAGAGGAATTTGAGGTAAACGAGAAGAATTCGATGAAATTCATAAAAACTCATGGAGAATTTAAAAAAATCAAATGAATTGGAAACAATTTAAAAGTATAAAAAATCTTTATTGAATTCAGTAACTTTGAAATGTGCTCAGAAAAATTCAAGGGAATTCAAAAGAATTTGATGAAATGCCTAAGAATTCAAAGTAAGGTTTAAAGGCTTCAGGATAAATTCAACAAAATTTTTTTAAAAATCATAAAAATCCATTTAATTAAGTAGAATTGCGTAAATTCAAAAGATTTCATGTGAATTAGAAAAATTCAAGAGAATTACAAAGAATTTGAAAGAATTCCGGGTAAATTAATAAGAATTCAGAGTGAATTCCAAAAGAATAATTTTAAATCTCTTGAAATCTTTGAAAATCTACTAATTTCTAGCCAAGAAAGTGATTAATGACAACAAACCAATTCAAATTAAATTCAAAAGAATTCAAACAAATTGGAAAAAAAAAATTTAAATCGTAAAAATTCCATTGATTACAATAAAATTTGAGTCAATTTAGAGGAATTTAAGGGAAACAAGATGAATTCGATAAAATTCATAAAAAATCAAACTGAATTTAAAAAACAATTTCAGAAACATTAAAGAGAATTGAAAAGAATTTGATGAAATGTCTAAGAATTTAAGATGAGTTTAAAAGACTTCAAGATGAATTAAAGAAAAGCTTTTTAAAAATTCACTATATTGAGTAAAATTGAGTGAATTTAGAAGAATTCAAAATGATTTAAAAGAATTCAGGATAAATTAATAAGAATTCAGAGCGAATTCTAAATGAATTGCAAAAAATATTTGAAAAACTCTTGAAATCTTTGAAATCCTACGAAATCCCACACTTCTTGGTCAAAAAAAATTCATTGAATTAAGTAGAATTGAGTAAATTTAGAAGAATTTAAGTAAATGAAAAAAATTCAAAAAAAGAGTTCAAAGGAATTAAAAGAATTGGGGGTAATTCCAAAAAATAATTTCGAATCTCTTCAAATCTTAGAAGCCCTACGAAATATCTCACTTCGGTTGAACAAATTCTTTAAAATTCACTAAAATATTATTAAATCTCGTAAAATTCTATGAAATCTGGCAATATTTCCTGAAATCCTGGACAATTTATTAAAATACCTTGACATCTTTAAAATCTTTTAAAATCATTGGAATCTTCGGAAATCTTATAAAATCCTGTGAAATCTTTTTAGATATCTTAAAACCTCATTAGGTCCTGTAAAATCGTTCCATAGTTTCCAAAATTAGAAAAAACTATTTATCCTAAAATATATCAAATGTCTTGAAATCCCTTCAAATTAATAAAATTAATAAAAAATTCCTTGCAATCTTTTGAAATTCCCTAAATTATTTCAAATTAATGAATGATTCATTTATTTACTTATCGTAGGATTTCAATATTTCCAGGGATTTCACCTGATTTCCCATCTTTTAAGGAATTTTACAGGGTTCTAAGAGCGTTCGAAGATTTTAAATACATCAAGGGATTTCCACGATTTTTTTTTTTAAGAATTCCAGAGAATTTTCATCTTTGAAATAGACAGAAAATTGTAGAAATCATTTCAAATCCCTTGAGTAGTATAGCTATTCAGGAACGGCTTCACTTACCGACCGCCGGTAATACCCACTGTCGGTAATTTAGCACGGAACAGAACTTTGCTCGGTCGGTAAGTGGAGCCGCTTCTGTATAGCTATACTACTCCCTTGCAATTTTTGCAAATATTACAAAATTCAATCACATTCCTTCAAATTTATGAAATATTTTGAGATTTACTGGAATCTTGTAAAAAAAACTTAAAATCTTTTAAATCCTTTGAAATTTTTATACTCCTATACATCTCTTGAAATATTTTAAATCCATAGAAATCCTTTGGAATAAACATTTATTTTATTCCCTTAGATTCCCTAGAAATTCATTGAAATCCCTTAAAAACCACTGAAATGATGGGAAATCGTAAATTTCAATTAAAATAAGTAGAAATAATTTAAAGTCCCTTGAAATCTTTGGAATCGCTAGAAATCCGTTAAAATTTCATTAGATTTCCTTTGTTTTCCAAGCTTCTCTAGAAATCTCTTCAAATCGAGCTTGTAATCTTTGGAGATCCTACAAAATTCCTTCACATTTTAAAGATTTTAAGTTTTTTTAAAAAAGATTCCAAAGAATTTCAAGAGATTTCCAAACTTCCAAGGGATGTCAAAGAATTTTGTAGGATTTCAAAAACTTTAGGGGATTTACAAAATTTCAAGGGCTTTCTAGAAAACTTTAGGGAATAAATTTAATTTATTTTAGTTTAAAGAGATTTTAAATAATTTGTACAGATTTCTAACTATTTTAAGGATTTCAAAGAAATTTGAAAAGGGTAAAAATATTTTAAGATATTTTAAAAGATTCCATGGGTTTTAAGGAATTTTGTTATAAATTTTCGAAACATTTCAAGCGATTTTCGAGGATTTCAAAGATTTCTAAACATTTCCAGGGATTTGAGGGGATTTTTAGATGTTTCGAAGGACTTTTATGGATTTAAAAGATTTTCAAAGCATTTAAAATATTTTAAAGACTTTAAAATGTTTTAACCAATTCCAAAGATTTCAAGTTCGATTTTAAGGTATTCCTAGAGAACTTTGGAAAATAAATTAAATTAATTGAACATTCAATGGATTTCTAGCGGTTCCAAAAATTTCAAAGATTTCTAGGGATTTAAACAGTTTTTTTAGAGAACTTTAATAAATAAGTATAATTTAATTTACATTCAAGGGATTTCAAATTATTTTACGGGATTTTAGGATTTCCAAAAATTTCAGTGGATTTTAAGGGATTTAAACGAATTTCTAGAGAACTTAGGGAAATGAAATAAATTTTTATTTCAAGGGATTTCTATGGATTTCAACGATTTCAATGGATATGTAGGAATTAAAACAATTTCAAAGGGTTTTAAAGATTTTAAGTTTTTTTAAACGATTCCAAAAAGTTTCAAGAGACTTCTAAAATTTCAAGGGATTTCAAATAATTTTGTGGGATTTCGAAAGATTTCAAAGAATTTCACAAGATTAAAAAGATTTTATAGGACCTCCAAGTATTTCAAAGATTTTAAAAACTTCAAAGAATTTCTAGAGAACTTCCGGAAATGAATTTATTTTATTTTCAATGGATTTTAAATGATTTCTGCATATTTCTAAACTATTTCAAAGATTTAAAAGTAACTCATAAGTATTACATAAGTATTTGGTAGTTTGTCTACTTTTTAAATTCATTCCTGAAATATATTTTTATTTATTTCAATGCCTATACTGATTTTCCTATAATATTTTTGCAAGGGATTTTTGAAGACAAGGACCAAACACTGCTTAGATGATAATTTTTTACCTTTGGCAAAGTAATGCTGCCCTGTATTTGGGTTGTAATACTTTCTTCGTAAACACTCGTCTGCAAGGCCACTTTACCTGAAATCACAATTCAATTATTCGATGTAAAAATTAGGGTAAAATCGAATAAAAATTTTCAGGGTGGCCGTTTTAATCGAGGAAAAAATCCCGGCCATTTCCAAGTTCACTTAATAAAAGTATTAATTTAGATTTTTTGTATTCAAACGCTTAATCATTTGCACGTATAAAATGATAGCTTTTAATACTTTCCAATTGAACAATTTTAAATTAAATGCCATTAAACTACAAAATTTTACAAGTTAATAAATTTAACAGTTCAAATATTTCTGGTTAAAAATATAAGTCCACGCTATAATTATTAATACTCTAAATTAAAAAAAATTCCTTCCTTTCAACTCGCATTAATTCAAATTCAAAAAATAAAACATGTCTCTCTTCCAATTCAGTACAAAATTTAAAATCAAGACCCCCCCTCTTTCATCTGGATGTTAAAAATACCAAATTTGCCCCCATCCCCTCAAAAAATGTTTGAAAGAAAAAATTGGCCTCTTCTAATTTAGAAAAAAAAATTAGCCTCTTCTAATTTAGAAAAAAAAATTAACCTCCTCTAATTCAGAACTAAATACAAATGTTTAAAATGAAAAATTATCCTTCTCACAATTCATAAAATATTGAAACCTACAATTTCCTTTTTTCTAAATCGATAAAAATCTTAAAAATGCAAAATTTTCCCCTGTTAATTCAACAAAAACTAAAATTTCCTCGTGTCAAATTCAAGAAAAATGTACAAAATAAAATAGTTCCTTTTTCAATTCAGAAAAAAAAATTTAATATCCAAATTTCTTCTCATTTTTTAAAATTATAATTGTGAAATTCAAACGTTTTTTCATACATAAATCCTTTTAAGTTAAATTATTTTAATTTTATGTTATTTCAGAATAATCAACTGTTCAATTTTTATTCATACCTCAAAAATCAACACTTTCAAATTCAAAATATTCAACCAAATAGTTGAATTTTAAACTCAAAAAGATCAGCTTTCAACCAAAAATGGAATAGTTTAATTTCCAGTTTAAAAAATTAATTTTCAACCAAAGTGATGTATTTTCAACTAAAATGATGAATCTTCAACAGGAATAGTTTAATTTTAAACAAAAAAATATAAATTTCGAACTAAAATGATGAAGATTCAACTGGAATAGTTGAATTTAAAAATAATAATAATTTTTAACCAAGAAGATTAATTTATACCATCTTTTTGGTTTAAAATTAAACTATTCCAGTTGAAGATTCATAATTTTAGTTGAAAACTTAGTTACATTTTCAAAGAAATTCTTTGAAAATGTAACTATTTTTCATTTTAGTTGAAAATTCATCTCTTTGGTTCAACATTAATTTTTTTAACTAAAAATTTAACAAGCCAATTTTCGGTTGACAATTTATCTTTCTTAGTTGAAAAATCGGGTATTCTGTTGAAAATTCGTCTTTTTTGGTAGAAATTAATCTTCCTCGTTGAAAATTCATTGTTTTTTAAATTTCAACTATTCCAGTTGAAGCTTTATCATTTTAGTCGAATATACACCGCTTTGGTTGAAAATGAATTTTTTGAACTGAAAATTTAACAATTCCATTTTTGATTGAAAACTAGTTGAATTTTCAATTAAAAAAGACAGATTTTCATCCAAATTGTTGAATATTGAGCAAGAAAAGATCAATTTTCAACCAAAAATGGACACTCAAATTTTCAGTTGAGGAATTAATTTTCAACCAAACTGAGGAATTTTCAACTAAAATGATGAAACTTCAACTGGAATAGTTGCATTTTATACAAAAAAGATGAATTTTCAATCATAAAGATTAATTTTCTACAAAAAAGCCGAATTTTTCACAAAGTACATACATTTTCAAACAACTAGTTTAATTTCTTCTATCCAAAAATAGAATGGTTAAATTGTCTGTTAAAAACATAATTGTTAAAAAACAAAAAATACGGATTTTCAGCAAAATAGTTAAATTTTCTACTGGAAAAGTTAAATTTTTAGTTTAAAAAATTGATTTTCAACAAATTAGTTAGATTTTCAACCAGAGATGAATTTTCAATTAAAATTATGAATCTTCAACCAAAACAATAATTTTTAACAAAAGAATTTAACATTTAACATAGTTGAATTTTTAACTATAGAAAGATGATTTCGCAACGAACAATGTAACAAAATTTTCTATGACAAATTCTTAGATTTTTTGAAATCTTTTCAAGTTTTCAATTATTTTGTAATCTTTTAAAAACTTTTTGATATCTCTTAAACTTAAATTTTTTCGGGATTTAAACCAATTTTAAATTACTTTTTTATTTTACAAAATTCATTTTGAAAGAATATTTAAAAAGGTTTCAAAACATTCCCAAAGATTTCCTGAGAAATTTCAAGGATTTTTTTTCAAAGAATTTTTTCAACAGTTTATGAAAAATTTAAATTATTTGAAAATATATTTAGAAGGTTTCATGATAATAAAAAAATTGTCTCAGGATTCCTGGGAATATTTAAAGTTTTTATTTATTTTGAAATATTAATTTAAAGAGAATATTTTACAAGATTTTAAAATGTTTCCCAAAATTTTGAAAAAGAACGTAGATGATTTTTAAGAAAAATTGTGCAATTTTCCAAGATTAAAAAAATGTTACAAAAAATTCAGGAAGTTTTAAAGATATTTAGAAATTTTGTAAAATTCAAGAATAATTTAAAACTGACAGATTCAAATTTTTGTAATGTAGATTTTTTAACGTTTCGAGAAAACGAGCCTTTTTAAGAATTTGGAAGGTTTCAAGAGAATACAACATTTTTCGTAAGATTCATAGGAAAATTCCAAATAATTTGTTATTTAAAAAAATGAATTCTAAGAGAAAACCGAAAAAATATTTTAAAACATTTCCTAAAACTCCGAAAAAGAATATAGAAAATTATAAGGACTTTTTTTTTCAATTTTGCAAGGTTGTAAAATGTTAAAAAAAACTTCTAGTTACTTTAAGAGATATTTAGAAATTTTATAACGATTTAAAAATAATTTGAAACTTGTACAGATTTCAAATTTGTTTAAAAGTGTATTTTTGAAGATTTTGAAAAAAAAGTTTTTCAAGAATTTTGATAGGTTTCAAGAGAATAAAAATTTTTCTTCACATTCCGGGGAGAATTTCAAATAATTCTTGATTTTGAAAAATATTCCTGGGAAAATTTTTAATAAATTAAATAAGTTGATAAGTTCAATTTTCTACTGGAATAGTTGAATTTTGAGTTTAAAAAAATGGTTTTCAACAATTTAGTTACATTTTCAATCAGAGATGAATTTTTAATTAAAATGATGAATCTTCAAGCAAAAAAATTATTTTTAACAAAAGAGTTTAACTTTTAACCAAGTAGTTGAATTTTTAACGAAAGAAAGATGAATTCGCAACGAACAATGTAACAAAATTTTCTATGGCAAATTCTGACTTAGAACAGGGATTCTTTTAAATTCCTTTCTTCTGAGTCCGAATTAAAATTCTTTTAAAAAATTGCCGTTCCATGTCAAAAATTTCCTGACCCAAGTGAAATTATATTTCTTTACAGAAACTCCCTGTCCGAAAATAAAAACGATAACATTGTCTAAAATTACCTGTTCCAAATCAGGATAAACTAGGAGTAAGCGAATAAAACGTGATAAATCCATTTTTTTTTCCTTAATTGAGAAAATTGTTTCCGTATGTTTAAAATATCATCAATTCGATTATCGAACTTAAGTAATCGAAAAAATCTCAGAGCACAAAATTTCAAAAGATTTCTTTATAATGGAAAATAATAAAAATTCAATAATAAATTATGATTTAATTAGAGTAAACTGAGATAATCTGAAAAATCTGCGACCGTAGATAAAGTAGAAATCACTTTTATAAATGGACCAAAATTATTAAAATAAAAACTTAAATTTTTCTGCTATCAGAAGTAAGTTCCCGGTCATTTTCAGGGTTCCTGGTCAAGTCGCCACCCTGCGAATGATCTTATAATTTAAAAAATTAACAATTGAAGTTAAAATTTAAAAAATTGAAATCAAGCTCATTTAAAATTGTATTATATCATGCAGGGCTCGGAACTGCTCAAGCTTAAAAAAATAGTAAAATAGTAACCACACTTCTATAAAAAAAAGTAACCGAAAATTAACAATAATGTGGCAAAAAAGTAATCAAAAAGAAAGATTTTTTACCAAAAAAGGCGAAGTTTCCACCAAAATTATGAATCTTCAAGGAAAAAATGTATGTTTAAGAAAGCAGTTCAACTTTTAACAAAATGGTTGAATTTTTCTGACTAAAAAAGATAAGTTGTTAACGAAAAATGTTATAGTTGATATAATAACCAAAAAATGTTTTAATTTAATATGAAAAAAAGTGAAATTCATTTAAAAAATACGTTTTTTCAACAAAATAGGTTATTTTTTACAGTTGAATTTTCAACCAGTAAATATGGATTTTTGACAAAAAAGTTATCTGTCAACCGAATAGTTTAAATTTCTACGAAAACAGGGGAATCTTCAACCGAAAAAGACGAATTTTCAACAAAATAAGTACACTTCTAACCAAAAAGATTAATTTTCAAATAAAATTATGTATTTTTAAATAAAGGGGTGATTTTCAATCAAGAAGATTAATTTTCTTCAAACAAAATAATGTTTTAACAAAAATGGTTCAAATATTAACCGAATTTCAAACAAAGAAGATAAATTCTCATAGAAAAATGTAATACATAGTTCGATATTTCAACAAAAAAGATTTAAATTTTTAATTAAAAATTAGCAATTTTAGCTAATTGCAATTTTTATGAGGATTCATAATAATTCAATAGATAGCCCTTTGTATACATTTTACATTAATGACTTAATTCATTTCGTTATTTCGGACAAAAAATGTAACCAAAGATACGAAAGATACGAAATTTGTGATATTTCAAGTGAATGGACAGATTTTTCTTCTAAAAATATTTAAAAATCCTGTTTTCCAGGTCTAGTGGCCACCCTGAATTTGATATTATTGTAGAAATTGGTACCATTATCGCCTTTAACATTTCTTTCTGCTGTTGATCGCTTCGAACTCGTTTGAACTTGACTCCAGTAGGACAAACTTTGATCCTGCTTCAAGATATTTGCGTCTTCGACCTTTCCAATGCACTCATTATGGACGTGATTCAAAATCGTGAGAGGGTGCAAATTCGCTAAGGTAGGAGTAATCGCGTCGATGAACCGCTGCAGTGATTCCAAAACCATGGGACTTAACATGATGTCAACGTCGCCTTTGAGTTTGACGATGACCGTTGTCCGCGATCCAGTCTCATGCTGAACAGCCAAAAGTTCTTCCTCGTCATGTGTCGCTGCATCATCTTCACCTAAACAAAAATCAAAATAAATTTATTCACGACAAAATAGATTTCTTTTCGATGTTAAGTTAAATTTGTTTTTAAATAGAGACACTAAACTCATGATTCGTTCCAATCTGCAGGGTTTGCTTATGAATATTTTCAGAATCCTTTTAATTGAGTCTAAATAATTTTACCTCAATTTCTTGAAAGAAATCTTTTTATTACAAAATTTTTAATGCATTAAATAATAGCAATGTTAGAAATACATTAAAATTTTTGGATTGTTTCTTTTCCTATTTGGAAAATGTAATAATCTAAATAGATTGGTTCAGAATCACCCATAAAAAA
>CAKNYM010052193.1:92017-108871 GCA_932195095.1 Andricus curvator | reverse complement strand
TCTTTGTGCAATCTTTGGAATCTAACGGAAATCTTTGTGAAATAATTTATGTCTTTGTGAAATCTTTTGAATCTATCCGAATTCTTTGTGAAACCTTTGGAAAATCATTTAAATCTTTGTGAAATCTTTTAAACTTATCGGAAATCTTTGCGAAATCTTCAAAATTTTTTCAAAATGTTTGAAAAATTATTAGAGTTTTTGTGCAATCTTTGAAATCTACCTGAAATCTTTACGAAATCTTTGTGAAATCATTGAAATCTCTGTGAAATCTTTGGCAATATGAATTTTATAACTGCATTTATTATTATTTACTATGTATTGTGTATTTATTATTTATTATTACTGACCTGTAGGCAGCAATGTTGATTCCGTCGTGGAGGTCGTGATAACTCGGCTTGAAGAATTTCTGGCCGTTTTTATTGTTGCCAAAGAACATACAGCCACCTATGCATCCACATTTTGTCGGCTTCACTCCACTTTCCTGCGGCCAAAGGAACCAAAGTCGTTTCGTCGATTCGTCGTGGGTTTTCAAGTATTTGTTTTGAACTAAATGAAGATTGTGCTCTGGTGTCGGAAGAGAGATTGCAGCTTCAATGACCACGGGACCCAAAGACACGGATCCTACCTCGAGCCAAATGTCGGATCCATCACCTACAAATAATTGACGGTGGATTTTAATTATTTTTCGAGCAACGAATCAATGTATAAAGAATTATTTGTAAAATTTCAACCTTCAAGTTATTGTAAAATGTTTTTTTAATAGAATATGTTTACAAATGTATAGAAAGAAAATCATTAAAAAACAGGGATTACGGTCAGTCCCCTATACCCTTTTTTCCCTACGTTTTCCCTTTATCCCTATATTTAAGAATTTTGTCCTTTTTGAAATTTGAAATTTAAAAAAAATTAATATTACAAGATATTCTTAAATATTTTAGCAATTAAATAATACTAAAAACATAATTAATCATTTCTTGAATTTGTCTCTAAAGTCCATTAATTTGAATACTAATTCAAACAAATTTTTATTTTATCTACTTATACTTAAAATTCAGTGCACATTTAGGTAAAATTAATGTGGGTACTACATTAAATTCAATTAATAATTGATTAAAATTCCTAACATTTAAAGTAAAAATTTGAATTTTCAAAAAGATAGATGAATTTTTAACTAAATAGTTGAATTTTCAACCAAAAAGATTAATTTTTTACCAAAAAAACGATTAAAAAAACATTAATTCTCAATAAAACAGTTGAATTTTCAACTTAAAAAAGATAAATTTTCAAACAAATAGCTGAATTTCGAACTAAAAAAGATCAATTTTCAACCAAAAATGGAATAGTTAATTTTTCTGTGAAAAAAAAAAATTAATTTTCCACACAAAAAAAAAACAGATTTATTTTTAGATCAACTTAAATTTAACTCTCAACCAAGTAGTTTTATTTTAAACCAAAAAGATGAACTTTTAACTAAAATGAAATGAAAGTCGAATTTTGAAACAAGAAAGAAAAAATTTTCCACTAAATTCTTGCATTTTCAAGTCAAGAAGACTAATTTTCTACAAAACAATTGTATTTTCAAAAAGAAAATATGAATTTTCAACAAAAAAGTTACTTTTAAACCAAATAAAATAGTTGAATTTTTAACAAAATGCAAGAATTTTCAAAAAAATAGAAGAATGCTCATCTAAAAATACAATAATTGATATTATTTCAATAAAAAAAAGACTTTAATTTGAAACTAATCACAGTTGCATTCAGCATTCCAATAAGAGCATTTTAATCTTGTAACATTTTTAACACGGGATCTTTTAAAAACAGGATGAAAAAATATTTCAGGCACAAACTTATTTATTTATTTTAAACAAAAAAAAGGCTTTTCTAATATAAAAAAATACCTTTTCACAAAATACTTGAAGTTTTAATAAAATAATTAAAATTTGAACAATATAATTGAATTTTCAACCCGAAAAGGTGAATTCTCATTAAAAAAAAATGTAATAGTTGATATTTTAACCAAAAAGACAAATTTTCAACAAATAAAAATTTTTCAGTCATAAAAGAAAAAAAAGTTTAACTAAATTGTTGAACCTCCAAGCCAAAAGACGTTTCACTTTTACCCTTTTACCTTTTACAACCCAGTTGAATTTTTAGTCAAAAAAGATAATTTTTCAACAAAATCGTTAAACTTTCAACCAAAGAGATGAATTTTCAACTAAAAATATGAATCTTCACCAAAAAAATTATTTCTTAAGAAAGTTGTTCAAACAAAATAGTTGAATCCTCAAGCGAAGAAGATTAATTTTTAACCAAACAGTTGCATTTTCATCCAAGAAAGATGAAATTTTTACTGAAACAGATGAATTTTTAAATCAAAAAGACAAATTTTCCAGAAAAATTTTTTGTTTGACTTTTCAACATCAAAATATGCGATTTAAACAAGAAATATATTTTCTACGAAGATACGTGCATTTTCAACCCTAAAAGACGAATTTTCAACAAAAAAGTTAAATATTTAACCAAAAAGGATGACATTTTTAAAAAATGGTAGAATTTACAACCAAACAGTTGCATTTTTATCCAAAAAAGATGCAGTTTGTAATAAAATCTATGAATTTTTAAATTAAAAAGAAAAATTTTCAAAGGAATAGTTTAATTTTCAACGAAAACAGATTTCAGTTGACTTTTCAACATCAAGATGTGAAATTTAAACAAAAAGTAAATTTTCCACGAAATAATTGAATTTTCAACAAAACAGTTGACTTTTCAACCAAAAAGAATGAATTTTTAACGAAATTGTTGAATTTTAAACCGGTTGTATTTTTCTCCAAGAAAGATTCAATTTCTACTAAAGTGGAATGAAGATATTTGAGTTTTCAATCCAAAAAGACGAATTAAAAATAGTTAAATTTTCAACCAAAAAGTATGACTTTTTAACAAAATTGTTGAATCTTCAACCAAATAGTTTCATTTTTATTCAAGAAAGATACAATTTCTACCAAAATAGATGAATTTTTTTTATTAAAAAAGACAAATTTTCAAAATAATAGTTGAATTTTCATTTAAAAAAGAGTTCAGTTTACTTTTCAACACCAAAATATGAATTTTAAGCGACAAGTAAATTTTCTACGAAATAGTTGAATTTTCGACTAAAAACGATTAACAAAATTGTCTTAAATGATGCTAATGCTTAATTAATTATTAATTAAATTATTAAACTTATTTTTAACAAATTTTACAACAAATTATTTCCTAATGCTATGCTTATTTTAATTTATTAAAAATTAATTTATCTATTAACAAAATTATTACATTTTCAAACAAATAATAAAATTTATAACTAAAAAGATAATCTTCAGGTGGATGCAACTGCAAAAAAAAAGAAATATAAATACAAGGCAAATAAATTACTAACAATAATATTATATCAAGGTTACCGCAAAACTTGATTTTAAAAATTCCCTAATTTTTCATTTTCCCTGACCATTAATAATTAAATACCAGAATATTGTAACATTTTTAACGTAGAATCTTTTATAAACGGAATGAAACAATTTCAAATTAAAATTGAAAAATTTCAAATTTATTCTGCAAGACAAGTTTTAAATAGTTTTTTCAAGTTATTTAAAGTTATAAAAATTCCCTGAAATATGCAAGATTTTTTTTTAAATCCTTCACTTTTCTCTGGCCAATAAAATTCCCTGGATTTTTTAAAATTTTTGTTGGCTAGGTTCTTTCTTCACTCACCAGATTTCTTTGGCGCTTAAAGTTAAATTCATATTAAATTTCTGTACAATTACTGCGTGTTATTTGTTTCATTTGCTAATTTCCAAAAATTACGTGCATGAATCAAGGACTCCCCCTCTCTACCGTAACAAATAGTAACAAAATCTCTCGACCTCTCCCTCCCCCTTGAGCTGTTACGTAATTTAAGTACGGTCCCTTACGTTACAAGTTACTTTTTGAGAAAGTAACCAAGTAACCCTAAAAGTATTTTTGTTGATTCAACGATCATCATATACAACGTTCTCAAATTAGATCAGGGTGTCTACTCAAATCCTGGAGAAAAATTCCCTGACAATTCCAGGTTTTTTCCAGGTATCTCAAATTTTTTCCAGGTATAATTTTTCATAGCATGGAGCCATTCAAATATTTCTTATATATTAAAAAAAATCGACTCGGAATATGTATACAGTTTCGCGAGTTTATTATAAATAATGTTTTTTTTTCAGTTTCTAGGAATTCAATTAATATTACAAGATATTCTTAAATATTTTAGCATGATCAATTAATGAATTAAATAATACTAAAAACATAATTAATCATTTTTTGAATTTGTCTCTTAAAGTCCATGAATCTGAATAATAATTCAAACCAATTTTTATTTTATCCACTTATACTTAAAATTCAGTGCATATTTTGGTAAAATTAATGTGGGCACTATACGAAATTCAATTTAATCCGATTACAATTTGTAACTTTTCAAGTAAGAATTTGGATTTTCAAAAAGATAGATGATTTTTTAACCAAATAGTTGAATTTTCAACCAAAAAGATCAATTTTCAAACAAAAAGCTGAATTTTGAACTAAAACATATAAGTTTTCAACCAAAAATGGAACAGTTAAATTTTCAGTCAAACAAATTAATTTTCCAAAAAAAAAACAGATTTATTTTTAAAACAAATTTAATTTAACTTCCAACCAAGCAGTTTTATTTTCAAGCAAAAACATGAATTTTCAACTAAAATTATGAATATTTAGCTGGAATACTTAATTTTTCAACCAAGAAGATGAATTTTCTACCACAAAGACGATTTTTCAAAAAAATACATGAATTTTTAACTGAAATGATCATACTTTAACTGGAATAGTTAATTTTTCGACCAAAAAGATGAATTTTCAACCAAGAAGATTAATTTTTACTAAAGAACACGAATTTTCAATAAAATACATGAATTTTCAATTGAAAAGATAAATTTTCAACCAAGAATTGAATATTTAAATTTTTATTAAAAAATTAACGTTTAACCAAAGAGATGAATTTTCAACTGAAAGGATATAATTTTCAATTGGAATAGTTGCATTTCACGGTAGAAAAAAAAACATTTTCAACTGGAATAGTTGAATTTGAAACTAAAAACATACATTTTCAACTAAAATGATGAGTCTTTAACTAGAATCATTAAATTTCAAACAAAAAGATTAATTTTCAATCCAGAAGATTAATTTCTACGAAAAAAGTCAACATTTGCAACTAAAAAAGATAATTTTTCAACCAAATATTGAATAGTTACATTTTCAGTAAAAAAAATAATTTTCAACAGAAAAAAAAACAAATTTTCAACAACATAGTTAAAGTTGCAACAAGAATAGTTCAATCTTCAGTAAAAAAATTAATTTTCAGGCAAATAAAAAACGAATTTTTAACAAAATAGCTCATTTTTCAACCAAGGAGATGAACTTTCAATTAAAATGATGAATCTTTAACATCAAAAAATTAATTTTTAACAAAAGAGTAACTCTCAGCCAAGTAATTAAATCTTCATTCAGAAAAGATGGATTCGGAACGAAAAATGTAGCAGTTGATATTTTAACCAGAAAAGAACGAATTTTCAACAAACTGCACGAATTTTCATCTAGAACCGACCAATTTTCAACCAAAAACAGAATAGTTAAATTTTCAGTTTAAAAAATTGATTTCAAACAAAAAAAAAACGACTTTCCAATTAAATAGTTCGATACAGTAATATAAAGCTACTTTTACAAATAAAGAATCATTGTTATTCAATTTAATATTGCAATTAAAAAAAAAATTAAGCATCCTCTCGAAAAAATTCCCTGACTTTAAAAAAAAATCCCTGACATTTCCAGGTTTTTCCAGGTATATAAAAATTCCCTGACAATTCCAGGTTTTCCAGGTTTTCCAGGTAGGGTAGACACCCTGTAGATATAAGATTTTCTGTAAAATCTATAACAAGTTTTGGAAAATAAATCGATTTTTTTTCTAAATAAAGGGTTCTAATTTTTTAAATGTTGATTTACCTGACATTCTGCTACTTGCGTTGTTGTGCGATCGACCACTACCAGTAGTATTCGTGTTGCTCGTGTTGGCAAAGTGGCCGGATGCAGAGACAAATTGTCGAATTAATATTGTGGGCAAGACACCAGTCACTCCAGATTTTACCTGTTGCCCATGCAAATTACAGGTGGAAACACGAATCGGTGATACCCAGATTTGAGTGGCTGTTCCTGATTCTTGAAGGTACAAGTCCAGGGCGTCTATCGACACCCTCGTCATTCTGTACTTGATGTCCTCTGAACTCGGACATCTGAAATAAACATTTCATTACATACAGCCAACTTTTTTCATAACTAATGCAAATTCTCACAATAACGGGCTTTCAAAATCCCACGATTTTTCCAGATTTTTTTTCATTTCGATATTTTTTCATGGTTCCCTGCCCCCAATTCAAGTTTTCAGACCAAATTTAAAATCACCGAATGATTGATTTATTTCATTAACGTAGGAATTCAAATTATTTCAGGGGTTTTCCACACATTTCAAAAATTGCAAGGGCTATGAATGATCTTACATCTAGCGATTTCAAAGATTTCAAGGGATTTTGAGGGTTTTAAAGGAATTTCACAAGATTAAAGGATTTCAAAGATTTATAGGGATTTAAGCAGTTTTTTTTAGAGAACACATTTTCCCAGGAATTTTAAGACATTTTTTCATTACCTTGAAAATTCGAGATGGTTCGAGAATTAATCGAAAATGGCGCCATGAGCTTTTTAATAATTGGACAAGTAGCAAAAGCGCGCTAGGCGCGCGCATGCCTGTTTTTAGAAATCTCGAAAGAGTTTTTAATTTTCTTGATCAACAATAAAAATTTGTTGAGATCCAAAACTCGAAAAAAAATTTGTAAATAAATTCAACAGATTTTTCTGAAGTCTTGGAAATTGGAATGTGTTAAAAATATTTATAACCAAAAAATTAGGAAAACTTTAGCAATTAACAGATACTTTTCTACCTTACACTTCTTGAACGAAAAACATTAACTTTTGTATTTCAAATTATTGAATACCTTTGTTTCATTGATTATTATTATTATTATTATTAAATTATTGAATATATTATTTATATAACATAAATGATATTTCAACCAAAAAAGATTTTAATTTTAAATTAAAAATAGTTTAATTCATGCCAAAAAGACCAATTTTTAACAAAATAGCTGAATCCCCAACAAAAAAATTAATTTTTACCAGTTGCATTTCAAACCAAAAAAAGATTAAGTTTTTTTTTAAAGAGACAAATTTTCTACCAAACAGTTCAATTTTTTAACACGAAAATATGAATTTTTAATGAAATAGATTAATCTTTTACCAAAAACGACGAATTTTCAACGAAATAGTGACATTGTGAACCAAAGAGATGAATTTTTGACTAAAATGCTGAATGTTTGGTAAAAAAATGCATTTTCAACAAAGTAGTTGAATCCTCGACCAAAAAGGTTAATTTTCAATCAATTGCATTTTTAACCGGTAAAGACAAATTTTCAACAAAATAGTGGAATCCTCAACAAAAACAGATTAATTTTCAATTCAAAAAGACGAATTTGCAAATGAATAGTTCAAATTTTATCTTAAAAAAGGTTTTTCAGTCATGCAAGAAACAAAATTCACCCAAATTATTATTTTAGGAGATAATTCATTTAGAATACAAAATACAAATTTCAAATAAACATTCCTTTTTCAAGTTTATTTGTTCATTTATTTTTAAAGTTGAGTAAACATATAATTTTCCTAAGATTCTTGAGAAAATTCAAATTTTTCTATGAAGATTTCAGATATGTCAAAAAACCATAATTTTTTATTTGCCACTGTTTAAACAATTTTTAGGAAAAATTTGAGTCAGTTTAAAAGATATAGAAGTTTGGAAGAAACTGACTTGAAATATTCCTAAAATTTAGAAAAATCTTTCAAAATTAAAAAAATTGCCCCTAAATCTTCCAAATATTTTCGAAATTTGCAGAAATATTTTGGAACGTTTTGATACCTTTTCAAGTTTTCTTTAAAAATTAATTTTTCAAAATAAAAAGTCATTGAAAACTTCCCCAGGAAAATTAAAATAATCTGAAATTTTTTTCGAAATCTTCAAAAATTTACATTTTCTTTGAAATTTTGGGAAATCTATTCAAACTTGAAAACATTTTTTAACCATTTTCGAAACTTTCAAACCTTCGAAAAATATCTTTTAAAATTCTTCGAATTTTTCCAAAAATTTTCTTGAAATTCTGAAAAATTAAAAAACTTGCCTTCAAATCTTCCAGATTCCGTTTTGACAATAGATTTTGGAAAAATTTTTTAATTCTTTTTAAATATTCTCCTAAAATTAATTTTTTAAAATAAACAATCAGTTTGAATTATCCCATGAATTTTGAGAAATATTTTTTATTATCGTGAAACCTTTCAAAACTTGTTTTTTTTTTCAAATTTTATATGAATCTTTGTAATCTTGCTAATTGAACATTTTCTCTTTGAAATCGTCCACATTCTTTTTCGAAATTTTAGTAAATAAATAAAAATTTTCCCTTAAAATTAATTTTTCAAAATAAAAAAATTAGTTTAAATTTTCCCAGGAATTTTAAGCAATTTTTTTATTATCGTAAAACCTTTCAAAATATTTAAGAAGCTTCAAAAGTTTTATTTCTAAATATTCCAAATTTAAGTTTTTTAAAAACTTTTTTGAAATGTTTTCAAGTTTTAAATTAATTTTGAATATTTTTAAAACTTCTAAATATCTCTTAAACTTGATCGAATTTTTTTTTAAACTTTGTAATCTTGCTAATTGAACATTTTTTCTTTAAAATCGTCCACATTCTTTTTCGAAATTTTAGGAAACAAATAACAATGTTTTAAAATATTCGTCAATTTTCTCTTAAAATTAATTTTTCAAAATCAAAAATTAGTTTAAATTATCCCATGAATTTTGAGAAATATTTTTCATTATCGTGAAACCTTTCAAAAAATTTTTTTTTTTCAAATTTCTTATAAAATTTCGTAATCTTGCTAATTGAACATTTTTTCTTTAAAATCGTCCAAATTCCTTTTCGGAATTTTATGAAATAAATACAAATGTTTTAAAATATTTGTCAATTTTCCCTTAAAATTAATTTTTCAAAATAAAAAAATTAGTTTAAATTTTCCCAGGAATTTTAAGACATTTTTTTAACATCGTAAAACCTTTCAAAATCTTTAGGAAGCTACAAAATTTCTATTTCCAAATATTCAAAAATATAAGTTTTTTAAAAACTTTTTTGAAATGATTTCAAGATTTAAATTAATTTTACATATTTTAAAAACTTCTAAATGTCTCTTAAGCTTGATCGAGTTTTTTTAAAACCTTTGTAATCCTGCTAATTGAACATTTTTTGTTTAAAATCGTCCACATTCTTTTTCGAAATTTTAGGAAACAAATAACAATGTTTTAAAATATTCGTCAATTTTCTCTTAAAATTAATTTTTCAAAATAAAAAATTAGTTTAAATTATCCCATGAATTTTGAGAAATATTTTTCATTATCGTGAAACCTTTCAAAACTCGTTTTTTTTTCAAATTTTTTATGAATCTTTGTAATCTTGCTAATTGAACATTTTGTCTTTAAAATCGTCCACATTCTTTTTCGAAATTTTAGGAAATAAATAACAATGTTTTAAAATATTCGTCAATTCTTCCTTCAAATTAATGTTTCAAAATAAAAAAATCAGTTTAAATTTTCCCAGGAATTTTAAGACATTTTTTTATTATCCTAAAACCTTTCAAAATATTTAAGAAGCTTCAAAATTTTAATTTCCAAATATTCAAAAATTTAAGTTTTTTAAAAACTTTTTTGAAATGTTTTCAAGTTTTAAATTAATTTTGAATATTTTTAAAACTTCTAAATATCTCTTAAACTTGATCGAATTTTTTAAAAAACTTTGTAATCTTGCTAATTGAACCATTTTTCTTTAAAATCGTCCACATTCTTTTTCGAAATTTTAGGAAACAAATAACAATGTTTTAAAATATTCGTCAATTTTCTCTTAAAATTAATTTTTCAAAATAAAAAATTAGTTTAAATTATCCCATGAATTTTGAGAAATATTTTTTATTATCGTGAAACCTTTCAAAATTTTCTTTTTCAAATTTCTTATAAAACTTCGTAATCTTGCTAATTGAACTTTTTTTTTATAAATCGTCCACATTCCTTTTCGGAATTTTATGAAATAAATACAAATGTTTTAAAATATTTGTCAATTTTCCCTCAATATCAATTTTTCAAAATAAAAAATTAGTTTAAATTCTCCCAGGAATTTTAAGGCATTTTTTTATTATCGTAAAACCTTTCAAAATCTTTAAGAAGCTACAAAATTTCTATTTCCAAATATTCAAAAATATAAGTTCTTTAAAAACTTTTTTGAAATGATTTCAAGATTTAAATTAATTATTAATATTTTAAAAACTTCTAAATGTCTCTTAAGCTTCATCGAATTTTTCATAAATCTTTGTAATCTTGTTAATTTAAATATTTCGCTCTAAAATCTTTCCCATTCTTTTTCGAAATTTTAGAAAATAATTTAAAATCTGTTGAAATCTTTGTCAATTTTCTCTTTAAATTTATTTTTAAATTAAAAAATCATTTTACATTTTCCCAGAAATTTTAAGACATTTTTTTTATCTTGAAACCTTTTAAAATTCTTAAAAAGCTTCTTTATTTTTGAAATCCTCAATGATCTACAAATTACATTTTGTATATCAAACTGCTGGACACCTTTCTTACACTGATTATTATTATCATTATTATTGAATATATTACTTAAATTACCTTAAATTTCTCATAAACCTGCAGTTTGCAGTCTCTTTTCTTAAATGGGGACAAAAATAAAGCTTCATCCAATCACAAACACGGATTTCCCGACAACAATAGTTTCAAATTGTAATTGGATGTTTCAAATTCATTTTCTTTTTAGGTAGAAAATTCAAATATTTTGGTCGAAAATGATTGAAAATTGGTTTAAAATTAAATTTTTTGTTGGGAATTTATCTCTTTCGTGGAAAATTTGTCTTTTTTAGTTGAAAATGTAACTACTTGGTTGAAAGCTGAACTACTTTGTTAAAAAGACTGTTTTACTCCTAGGTACACAATATATTATTTTACGAGTTATCATGTTAGTTACATATTTTGATTTTAAAATTATAAAATTAGGAAAGTGAATAAAGTAACTTTTTAGGTAACTAAAAAAAAGTAACTTACCCAAAACTGATGGAAATTTAATGAAATCCGCAATAGTCAGAATGCAAAAACCTTACCTGTAATGTAAATCAGGATTACTGTCTGGACACTTGAGTGGTGATAGACCATGATGACAATGATGCGGTAAATCGGGAGGTCTCAAGCTGTTTTCCGAATTCTTGGCCATCAACAGAAAAGTCTCCAGAGATGTGATCAAATGGTGCAACTGAGGAGACGTAATTTTTCCACTCAGTTTTCCCAACTGAACCTCAATCATCCACGCGTATTCCAAAGTCTCCTGGTCCAAGCTCCTGCCCTCGCTGCTGAACATTGCGTGACCTCTGACCTGCAAGGCACTCAACATCAGATGTCCTTGATTCAAGTGTCTCTCTTTTCCCGACCTCGTTACATTATCAGTAAGCAGCATGATGGCAGGTGAGAGCAGCAGCTGAAGCTGGGTTTCCTTGTAGCCTTTCCTCATTTCGAATCCAAATCGCTCTAATAAAATAATCGGACACGGTGGATCACTGTCATTACAGTTTTTGACCAAGTGTGCCTGAATGTCATGCATCGTGATCCCAACTGTAACTTCCAGAGGTCGATAGTCCCGAGGATCGAAAGCTTTTGCTTTCGCTTCTTCATCCTCCACTGAAGCTTCCACGCTGCTATTCTGGGCATCTTTGTCTTTCGTTTTCTCCGTAGGCACCGACGTTGAACTAGTTTGTGTTTTCTGCATGTCTGTGAATGCTTGGTAATCCCCGAATATGTTTTCCTTCAGATGTACAAAGTGTTTGATCAGAGAGCCGTTCAGGTGGAGAACAGAGGGGCCAATTTCAAGCTCGAGACTGACTTTGTCTGGTGTCAGAGTCTGCGGATCAAACTTTTGATTGCCATCTTGTGAGCAATAAAGTCCAGGAGATTTTCTGCACCTGGGTATCCTCATCGGAGAGAGAAGTATTTCTTCCTTCTCGGGTGTGGTGATGTTTGCTTGCGGTGTTGGTCCCAAGGGCGGACAAGGATGGTAAGTGTAATTGATGCTTACGGCAACAATGGGGACGGACCAACAATCCACCCAACCTAATCCGCTCTGACAGACGTTTCTCCACTTCTTTCCTCTGTTGAGTTCTGAAATCGGTTTACAAGAACCGTCTCTGGTCATTATTTTGGCATTTTTATGCAGGGCCAGTAGAACAACACGATTAGTGTTGACTTCGGGAAGGTAGAAGGCCAAATCCACACTCTCCCCTTGAAGCCAAAAACGCAGGGGGATCGTCACTGGGAGAAAGTCCGTGAAGGGCAAATCAAAGGAGAGGTCAAAGAATTCCCCACAAAAGGCAATGTGCGCGTTCTCTTGATTCTGGGAGGAACAGTCAATCCAGTTGTACTCGTTGCTGATTGTTATTAGTTCAAATTCTTTCATCAAAAGGCTAATTTTCCAGGTGTATGGCACAAAATGCAAAATGTCTGGTCGTGATTTGCTAGCCCAGTCGTTGATCATATCCTGAAAAAAATCATTGAAAAAGAATAAACAATGAGACGAGCTTAGATTGATTGATTTAATGTGGGTTCAGCCTATAAAGTCCATTGTACTACACCCGTGTTTATTCTCAAGGCATTGCACTGAATCTGGGCACATTTACCGAGTTAGATCTCGGTGCATTTCGTTTTTTCCAACGTCCTGAAAATATCCTACTCGGGTGTCAAGCGTATCCCATGGCAGAGTGAATGACGCGGACCTTGACATAGCCGTTCTTCTGAGGTAATCACTTAGGTGCCCACATTCAGTGCACTGTCCTGGTATGGTATGTAAGTGTGTGTATTCATTCATATTTGCCGCAAAACGCAAACATTTATTTTAATTCGTGACGTTCATTCTAAACACCCGTTAACAGAACAGAGCAAAACGTTTCAAAATAAAGAAATTTTGAAACAAATACTCAAATTTTCCACTAAAAAATATCCATTTTTTACAAAAAATGGAATAGTTGAACTAATGTATGGAATGCCTGAAAATAAAACAAGAATCAAACGATCAAATTTGGTCAAGCACCACAAAATGCTCCTATTGCAATTCCCAAAAACAGCGACGAAACAACGACGCTCTCTCCTCAGGCATCGAGGAGAGAGCGTCGTTGTTTCGTCGTTGTTCCCACCTGTTCTAATTTTCCTTACCTTGATAAGTGTGCTGTATGAGCACCGAAACGTTGGCGAATATTATAAATGATTTCATATTGTGATTTGATAATAATAAAAATAAAAAAGACTTCAGTTGAAACAATTAATTTTCAACAACAAAAAAACGGATTTTCAACAGAATAGTTTAATTTTCAACCAAAGTCATAAATTTCGAAATAAAATTACGACTCTTCAACTGGAATAGTTGAATTTCAAACCAAAACGATGAATTTTCAACCAAAAATGATGAATATTTGACTGGAATACTTGAATTTTCAACCAAAAAGATGAATTTTTAAACAAGAAGATTAATTTTCTATCAAAAAATACAATTTTTCAACAAAATACATGCATTTTTAACGAAATAGTTTAATTTTTAATTAAAGAAGACAAATTTTCAACCAAATAGTTGAATTTTGAACTAAAAAAATAATGATTTTAAACCAAAAATACGAGTTTTCAACTAAAACAATGAATTTCAAACTGAAATAGTTGAACTTTCAAACAAAAAAATTAATTTTTACTAAAAAAGATAAATTCTTAACCAAAACCAATTGTTAATATTTACCTGGAATAGTTGAATTTTAAACCAGAAAAATTAATTTTTACTGAAATGATGAATATTTAACTAGAATAATTGAATTTTAGACCAAAATGATTAATTTTTAACCAAGAAGATTAATTTCTACCAAAAAGACGAATTTTCAACTGGAAAAACTGAAATAATAGTTACATTTTCAATTAAACAAAAATTCTCAACCAAAAAACATCAAAAGAAAAAAACCAGTTTTCAATCAAACCGCTCATTTTTCAACCAAAGAAATTAATTTTTAATTAAAATGATGAATCTTCAACCAAAAAATTAATTTTTAACAAAAGAGTTTAACTTTCAACCAAATAATTTTATTTCCAACATAAAATATGAATTTTAAACTAAAATTATAAATATTTAACTGAAATACTTGAATTTTCTACCAAAAAAATCGATTTTTTAACAAAATACGTGAATTTTCAACGGAATAGTTGAATTTTCAATTTAAAAAAAGACAAATTTTCATCCAAATTGTTGAATTTTTAACTAGAAAGGTCAGTATTTATCTAAAAATAGAACACTTAAATTTTCAATCAAAGAAATTAATTTTCAACCAAACTGATGAATTTTCAACCATAAAGATTAATTTTCTACGAAAAAGACCAATTTTCCACTAAATGCATACATTTTCAAACAAATAATTTAATTTTTAAATTAAAAATATAGTATTATATTTTCAACCAGAGATGAATCTCAATTTAAAATGATGAATCTTCAACCAAAAAAATTAATTTTTAATAAGAGAGTTTAACTTTTAACCAAGTAGTTGAATTTTTAACTAAAAAAATATGAATTCACAACAAACAATGTGAACAAATTTTCTATTTTAATTCAGAAATATTTCTTCTTTGAAATACTACTTCTACTCTAATATTTTGAAACAAAAATCATTATATTTCTAACAAGATTTTCAATTTTTTGACACTTTCATGTTATATTCACATTTTTCACAGGAAATCGGTTATTTTAAGCAAAAGAAATTAAATTTCAAAGAAAATTCACAATTTGGAACAATTTTACGTTATATGTTTTGCATAGAATTACAAGGGGTTTTAAAGGATTACATGGGATTACAAGAGATTTTAAAGGATTACAAGGAATTATAAAAGATTGCATAGGATTAAATCGACATTGCATGGGAATACAAGGGATTCTAAAAGATTAAATGGGATTTCATGGGATTACAATGGATTCTAATTTGGCAACAGATTGTACGGGGTTTTAACGGTTTGCATAGGATTGCAAAAGATTGCATCGAATTTTAAATTTTTGCGTGGTATTTTAATGGATAGCATGGGATATTATCGAGATTGTATGGGAGAACGAGGAATTCTGAGGGATTGCGTGAGATTTCTTAGGAATGTATGGTATTTTAAAGGAAATTCATTAAAGTTCAAAAGATTGCATGGGATTTTAAAGGGTTTCGTGGGATTTTAAAGCATAGCATGAGATTTTTAATGTATGCATAGGATTTCAAAGGATTGCATGAAATTGAAATTTTTTGTATGGGATTTCAAAGGATTGCGCATGGAATTGCATATAAATTACATGGGATTACGAGAGATTCTAATTTTGCAATTGATTTTATGGGATTGTAAAAGATTGCATCGAATTGTAAAATTTTTCATGGGATTTTAAAGGATAGCTCGGGATTGCAAATGAATTGCGCATAGGTGTTTAAAGAATTGTGCATAGAGATTTTTTAAGATTGCATCGAGATCGCATGGGCTGAGATGGTATTTTAAAGGATTGCATGAGATTACAAAGGAATGTATGGAATTTTAAGGGCTTGTATTATATTGTAAAAGATTGAATGGGATTTTAAAGGATTTCGTATGGGATTGTAGAATATTGCATGGGATTTTAGAGTTTCATGGGAATTTAAAGGATGACATGAGATTTTAGTAGATAGCATGGGAGTGCAAACAATGGCATGGGATTTAAAACGATTGCGTGTGGGATTGCAAATTACTACCTGGGATTTTAAAGGATTGTATTAAATTGCAAATGATAGCATGGGACTGTATAGGATTTCACGGGATTTAAAGGATGGCATGGGTTTGCATCGAGATTTCATGGGATTACAAGGAATTTTAAAGGTTTGCATTAGATTTTAAAAGATTGCATTGGGACAGCATGGTATTACAAGGGATTTTCAAGGATTGCTTGGGATTACAAAGAATTATAAAATCTTGCATGGGATTTTACAGAATTGCATAGGATTAAAGCGATATTGCATGGGATTACAATGAATTATAAAAGATTGCATGGGATTTTACAGAATTGCATGGAATTACAAGGGGTTTTAAAGGATCACATAGGATTAAAAAGGATTTCAAAGGATTGCTTGAGATTACAAGAAATTATAATAGATTGCACAGGATTAAATCGAGGTTGCATGGGAATACAAGAAATTCTAAAAGATTACATGGGATTTTAAAGTATAGCATGGGATTGTAAATGTTTGCATGGGATTTTAAAGCATTTCATGGGAGTTTAAAGCATGGCATGAGATTTTAAATGAATGCATTGTATTTTAAAGGACTGCATGGGATTGCAGTATTTTACATGGAATTTCAAAAGATTGCATGGGATTGTAAATGATTGCATATAGATTACATGGAATTACGAGGGATTCTAAAGGATTGCATGAGACTGCAAAGGAATGTATGTGATTTTAAAGGATTGCATTAAAGTGCAGAAGATTATATGGGATTTTAAAGAATTGTGCCTGAAATTTTAAAGAGTTGTGCATCGGATTTTACAGAATTGCGCCTGGGATTTTAAAGGATTGTGCGTGGGAATTTAAAGA
>CAKNYM010052193.1:78815-92007 GCA_932195095.1 Andricus curvator | reverse complement strand
GCGCCTGGGATTTTAAAGGATTGTGCGTGGGAATTTAAAGAATTATGAATGGGATTTTAAAGATTTGTGCCTGGGATTTTAAAGGGTTGTTCATGGGATTTTAAAGGATTGTGCTTGGGATTTTAAAAGATTGTGCACGGGATTTTAAAGAATCGTGCCTGGGATTTTGAAAGATTGTGCATGGGATTTTAAAGATTTGTGCCTGGGGTTTTAAAAGATTGTGCCTGGGGGTTTAAAAGATTGCGCCTGTGATTTTAAAATATTATGCATGGAATTTTAAAGAGTTGTGCCTGGGATTTTGAAGGATTGTGGGTGGGATTTCAAAGGATTGTGCATGGGATTTTAAAGGATTGTGCATGGGATTTTAAAATATTGTGCATCGGATTTTAAAGGATCACTGTTTTCCCCCGATTTTTCCCTGAATTTGAAAGATTTCAGGCCCCAGTATGTGTGATCTTGAAAATTACCTGAAAGAATTCCTTGTGCGAGTAGACGAGGTTCGCAGTTGCTTTGCAGCCCGTCAAGTTTAACGTCCACTCTTGATGATCGTTCCATCTGATGGGATAATGACACTTGACACCAAATTCCAAGGTCTCACTTTCCACCAAACTACGATACTGAAGACTAGTCGTCGCCTCCAGATGGAGCAACTGTCCGGTGATTTTCGTCGAGTAACCGTCTTGTAAAACTATCCATGGCATTGTAATTTCTAAATACGAGCCCGCACCCACATTTACGTGAACTGCGTTCGTTTCTCTATTTTTACTAAATAATATGTCGATCGTCGCTTCGTTCAGAGTCGAGAGTCGAATGTCGAAGGACTGGACTTGCCGCTTTTCTCCAGGAATCGGAGATTTCGTCACTTTTAGAGAGTGATATTCATTAGGATAAAAGAACTTGAAAAGATGTTCTCTTTGTCTGTCGGCCCAGGGTCCATAACTAAAGTCGGTACCTTTACCTAGAAAAATCAAAAACAAAAGATGACAATTAGGATCTTTTGAATCAAAGAACAAAATATATATCCAAGATCAGAGTGTATATTTTAAGGTAAAAAAGGGGATTAAAGGAAAATTTAATTTACTATTGAGAAGTTATTTTATCATAAGATAACAGGGTGTCTACTCAAATCCTGGAGAAAAAATTCCCGGCCAATTCCAGATTTTTTCCATGTATAACTTTTCGCAGTATGGAGCCATTCAAATATTTCGCATTTTTTAAAACAATGATTATAAACAGTTATTATAAATAATGTTTTTTCAGTTTCTAGG
The DNA here is from genome assembly GCA_932195095.1 of Andricus curvator. Classification (NCBI taxonomy): domain Eukaryota; kingdom Metazoa; phylum Arthropoda; class Insecta; order Hymenoptera; family Cynipidae; genus Andricus; species Andricus curvator. The sequence continues at coordinate 90,739 of CAKNYM010052193.1, read as the reverse complement.
AATTCAATTAATATGTTTAATTTAGAAAGCTTTGAGAAAAAAGATATTCATAAATATATTAGCATCATCGATTAATTAAATAATTCAATAATACTAAAACATAATAAATAATTTCTTGAATTTATCCTCAAAGTCCATGAATTTAAATAACAATTCAAACAAACTTTTAATTTATCTTCTTATACTTAAAATTCAGTGCATATTTAGGTAAAATTAATGTGGGTACTACATTAAATCCAATTTAACCGCTCCAAATTCCTAACTTTTCAAGCAAAAATATTGCATATTGATAGATAAATTTAAAACCAAATAGTTGAGTTTTCAACCAAAAAGATTAATTTTCTACCAAAAAAGACTATTTTCAACAAAATACATGAATTATCCACCAAATAGTTGAATTTTCAACTAAAAAAGATCACTTTTCAACCAAACAGTTAAATTTTCAACTAAAGAAGATCATTTTTCATCCAAAAATAGAATTGTTACATTTTCAGTTGAAAAATTAATTTTCCACAAAAAAAAAGTTTCAAACAAAGTGATGAATTTTTAACTAAAATTATGAATCTTCAACTGGAATTGGTAAATTTTATACCAAAAAGATGAATTTTCAACTGAAATGATTAATATTTAACTCGAAAATGTGTATTTTTAAACAAAAAGATGAATTTTCAACTAGAATTATGAATACTTAACTGAATTACCTGAATTTTCAACCAAAAAGATCAATTTTCTACCAAAAACGACAATTTTTCAACAAAATACATGAGTTTTTAAGGAAATAGTTCGAATTCTCAACTGAAAAAGACAAATTTTCAGCCAAATAGTTGAATTTTGAACTAAAAAAGAACAATTTTCAACCAAACTGATAAATTTTCAACTGAAATGATGAATCTTTAACTGGAATGGTTGAATTTTAAACAAAACAGATTAATTTTCACCTAAAATGATGAATCTTTAAATGAAATAGTTGAATTTTCAACCAAAAAATGTGAATTTTCAACCAAATACCAAATAAGATATTATCAACCCAAAATAGAATAGCTAAATTTTTGGTTGACAATTCAAATATTTGGTAAAAAAATTCTACCTTTTGGTTAAAAATTTAATTAAAAGGTTGAGAATTCAATTATTTGGTTGATAATACAACTATTATTTTTTCATTGATTTTTTTTGTTTGAAATATCAACTTTTACCTTTTTTGTTGAGAATTGATTTTTTGGTGGAAAATCCACCATTTCGTTGAAAAATCGTCTTTTTCAAAGAATTCAACTGTTTTTGATTTTAAATTAAAATCTTTTTTGATGAAATATCAACTTTGAAATTATTGGTTGAAAATTTATCTTTTTTTAATTGAAAATTTCAAATATTTGGTTTAAAACATACCATTGTAGGTTGAAAATTCAACTATTTTGTTAAAAATTGCCATTTTTGGTTGAAATATCAACTTTTAAATTTTTGGTTGAGAATTCATCTCTTTGGTTGAAAATGCACCTACTTTGTTAAAAACTTAGCAATTTGTTTCAAATTTTTTTTCTTTCTTGGGTGAAAAATCTTTTTTTGGTTAAAAACTCCACTATTTTGTCAAAAATTCGTATTTTTCGAAGAATTCACCTGTTTTTATTTTGAAATTAAAATCTTTTTTCAAGAAATATCAACTTTTAGATTTTTGTTTAAAAATTTATCTACTTTCATTGAAAACTTCTCTTTTTTAATTGAAAATTGTAAATATTTGGTTGAAAATACACCATTGTAGATTGAAAATTCAACTATTTGGTACAAAAAATTAAACTATTTTGTTGAAAATTTATCTTTTTTGGTTGAAATATCAGCTTTTACATTTTTGGTTGTGAATTCATCCCTTTTGGTGGAAAATTCATCACTTTAGTTGAAATTCATGTCTTTGGTTGAAAATGTATCTATTTTGTTGAAAAATCTTTTTTTTTAACATGAAAATTCAGCGACTTGTTTCAAATTTTTTTCTTGGCTGGAAATATTTTATGGTTGAAAAATCCACTATTTTGTTGAAAGTTCTTTTTGGAAGAATTCAACTGTTTTTGTATTAATATAAACATCTTTTTGGTTAAAATATCAACTTTTACATTTTTGGTTCAAAAATGGTCATTTTTGGTTAACAATTTTATTATTTGGTCGAAAATTCAACAAATCTTCTAAAAAATCATCTTTTTTTTTTAAATTTCAACGATTTTCGTGGAAATTTCAAATATTTGGTTGATAATAAATTTTTGTTGAAAATTCGTCTGTTTGGTTTTTCCTTTTGGTAGAAGTTTAATCTGTTTTGGTTCAAAATGCAACTGTTCGGCTAAAAATTAATCTGTTTTGGTTACGGATTCAACTATTTTATTGGAAATTCCAATAATCTGGTTGAATTTTTTTTCTTTCTTGACTGAAAAATCTTTTTTGGTGTAAAATTAAACTTTTTTGTTACGAATTATCCTTTTTGGTATGAAAATCCATCGCTTTTGTTGGAAATTTCATCATTTTTGGTTAAAAATGCAAATGTTTGGCTGTTTTTGTTGAGGATTAAATTATTTTACTGCATATTCAACTATCTGGAAAAAAATTGAATAAAAAATTCAGAGATTAAAATCTTTTTTTTTTCTTGTAATATCAACTTTTACATTTTTGGTTAAACATTCATCTCTTTGGTTGAAAATGTACCTATTTTGTTGAAAATTCGTCTTCTTTTCGTTGAAAATTGAACTACTTTAGTAGAAAATTCATCTGTTTGATTAAAGATGCATCTATTTCGTTGAAAATGCAATATTTTTACTTGAAATATTAGGAATTTGAAATTGGTATCATCAAAAGAATGTTTTTCAAAGCTTTTTATTTTCTAATATCTTGAATTTCTACTTATGATTCCTAAAGAATGAATCTGAACTTTGTAAAAAAGGGATAAAGTGGAAAATATGAAATAAATTCTTGAGTTTTGGGTTTCAGGGGTTTTTCAAAATTTAAGGGAGAAAAAAGGGGACAGACTGTGATCCCGAAGGAAAGATTTCGCAAAGATTTGAAAGATTTTAAGGATTTTATCAAGATTTCGAAAATATTCAAAAGATTTCACAAACATTTTAAATATTCCGAAATATTTCAAAATATATTAAAGATTTCAAGAACTTCACAAATAATTCAAAACAATTTAAGTACCTGCAATAGATTTCACAAAGGCCTAAAAAATTTAAAAAAATTTAAAAACATTTCAGAAGATATCAAAGATTTTTAAAGATTTTACAAACATTTCAAAGAGTTCAAAAGATTTCACAATATTTCAGAAAATTTAAGAAATTTCGCAAAGATTTTAAAGATATTAAAAACTTCGCACATTGATTTCGCAAACATTTAAAAGATTTCACAAACATTTTAAATATTCCGAAATATATCAAAAGATTTTAAATATTTCAAGAATTTCACAAATATTTAAAAAAAATGTAAACAGCTTCAATAGTTTTCATAAAGGCTTAAAATATTTCAAAAGTTTTTAAATATTTCAGAAGATGTTAAAGATTTTTAAAGATTTCACAAACATTTAAAAGATTCCAAAAGATTTCAAAATATTTTAGAAGATTTCAAAGATTTTTAAGATATAACAAATTTCACAAAGATTTCCAAAAATTTCAACAGATTTTGCAAACATTTCAAAGATTTCAAAAACATTTCAAAGATTCCGAAATATTTCAAAAGATTTTAGAGATTTCAGGAATTTCAAAAAAATTTAAATACCTTCAATAGATTTCAAAAAGGCTTAAAAAATTTCAAATTTTAATAGAAATTTTAAATAGAATTCACAAAAATTTCGAAAGATTTCACAAAGATTTAAATAAGTTTTAAATATTTTAAAGATATTATAAAGATTTCGCAAACATTTAAAAGATTTCACAAGCACTTCAAACATTCCACAATATTTCAAAGATTTTAAAGATTACAAATATTTCTAAAAAATTCAAATACTTTCAATAGATGTCACAAAAGTTAAAAAAAATTTCAACGATTTCAGAAAATTTCAAAGATTTATAGAATTCTACAAATATTTCAGAAGATTTCAAACAATTCGCAAAGATTTTAAAGGTTTTAAGAACTTCACAAGTATTTCAAAAAATTTCAAATTCTTTCAATATATTTCACAAAGGTTTAAAAAATTCACAAAAAGTTCAGAGACTTCAAAAGTTTCGAAAGATTTCACAAAGACTTCAAAGTTTTCAAAAGATTTCAAACATTTCGCAAGCAAAAATTCAAGAACTTCACAAATATTTCCAAAATTTTCAATAGATTTCGCAAATATTTAAAAGATTTCGCAAACATTTCAAATATTCCAAAATATTTCAGAAGATTTCAAGAATTACAGAAATATTTCAAATAAGTACTTACAATAGATTTCACAAAGGTTTAAAACAAAATTTTAATTTTAAAAGATTTTAAAGTTTTTCAAAAGTTTCTATTTTCTAATATCTTAAATTTCTACTTATGATTCCTAAAAAATGAATCTAAACTTTGCAAAAAAGGGATAAAGTGGAAAATATGGTAAAAATTCTTGATTTTTGGGTTTCAGGGGACTTTCAAAATTTAAGGGAGAAAAAAGGGGACGGACTGTGATCCCGAAAGAAAGATTTCGCAAAGATTTTAAATATTACAAAAATATTATAAAGATTTCGCAAACATTTAAAAGATTTCACAAGTACTTCAAACATTCCACAATATTTCAAAGATTTTAAAGATTACAAATATTTCTAAAAAATTCAAATACTTTCAATAGATGTCACAAAATTTTAAAAGATTTCAGAAAATTTCAAAGATTTGAAAGATTGATAGAATTCTACAAATATTTCAGAAGATTTCAAACAAATCGCAAAGATTTTAAAAACTTCACAAGTATTTCAAAAAATTTCAAATTCTTTCAATATATTTCACAAAGGATTAAAAAATTCACAAACAGTTCAGAGTCTTCAAAAGTTTCGAAAGATTTCAAAAAGACTTCAAAGTTTTCAAAAGATTTCAAACATTTCGCAAGCATTTTAAAAATTTCAAGAACTTCACAAATATTTACAAAAATTTCAATAGAGTTCGCAAATATTTAAAAGATTTCGCAAATACTTCAAATATTCCAAAATATTTCAGAAGATTTCAAGAAACAAATATTTTAATTTAAAAAGATTTCAAAGTTTTTCAAAGCTTTCTGTTTTCTAATATCTTGAATTTCGACTTATGATTCCTAAAAAATGAATCTAAACTTTGCAAAAAAGGGTTAAAGTGGAAAATAGGGTAAAAATTCTTGACTTTATGGGTTTCAGGGGATTTTACAAATTTAAAGGGAAAAATATCTTACCGCATTTGATGTCTATTCCCCAGATAGGAGGCATGGCTTCCACCACATCACCATTTGCTAGCCTAATCATCTCCGGATGTTCTGGGACGAATCCGGGCTCATCCATGTAATAGTACAACTCAATATTATTCGAGCTCAAAACAACAAAACCTTCGCCCATGTATCTTGGGGGATCATCAACCATTCCCGTATATTTAGGACTGGGTGCTAAAATTACTTTGAAGTTTTCTGCTTTGCATTTTGTAAAATGCATAAAGTGATCATGGCGAGATGCTGCGGGCTTTGTCGAATAGACAAAGTGTGCCTCTTCTACTGTTATGGATAGAGTCGTTGGAACTAGACGATTACCAAACACAATTCGACCCTGAAAATTTCATTTTTAATATAGTTCAGGGCAGTATTTTCTCACTTCAGAGATCAAAAATAGTGTAAATAGTGTCACAAATTGAAAAAAAACAATGTCATACAATTTTTCAAGAATTAAAGGGGCCTTGCATAAATTATGTAAAATCTTATGTATACAAATTTAAATATTTGAAAGAAAATTGATATATTTTGTTGGAAATTTGTCTCTTTTTGTAGAAATTTCATCTTTTTTGGTTAAAAATGCGAATGTCTGGTTAAAAATAATTATCCGTTTAATCCGTTTCGGTTGAAAATTCACATTTTCGGGTTGAAAATTCAACTGTTTTGTAGAAAATTCGTATTTTCGGCTCGAAAATTGAACTATTTGGTCAAAAAATTTATGTATTTTGTTGAGAATTCTTCTTTTTGTTAGAAAATCTAGAAAATTCTTTTTTTTTTGTTTGTTAAAAATGCAACTTTTTGGTTTAAAATTGATATATTTTGTTGGAAATTTGTATCTTTTGTAGAAATTTAATCTTTTTTGGTTAAAAACTTAATCCATTTCGGTTGAAAATTAACTTTTTTGTTGAACATTCACATTTTTGGGTTGAAAATTCAAATGTTTTATAGAAAATTCAATTTATTTGTAGAAAATTCGTATTTTCGGTTCAAAAATTCAACAATTTGGTAGAAAATTTAACTATTCGGTAAAAAATGTTATGTATTTTATTGAAAATTCTTCTTTTTGGTAGAAAATCTGGAAAATTCTCTTCTTTTTTTGTTAAAAATTCAACTGCTTGGTTCAAAAATTTATATATCTGGTTGAAAAATAATTTTTTTTGTTGGAAATTTTTTCTTTTTGTAGAAATTTCATATGTTTTGGTTAAAAATGCGACTGACTAATTTAAAATTAATCCGTTTCGGCCGAAAATTCACTTTTTTGTTGAAAAATTCATATTTTCGGGTTAAAAATTCAAACGTTTTATAGGAAATACAATGGTATTGTAGAAAATTTAACTATTTGGTAACAAAAAATTATATATTTTATTGCAAATTCTTCTTTTTGGTGGAAAATTCTTTTTTTTTTTGTTAAAAATGCAACGTTTTGGTTTAAAATGTATGTATTTTGTTGTAAATTTGTCTCTTTTTGTAGAATTTTCATATGTTTTGGTTAAAACCGCGACTGTCTAATTTAAAATTAATGCGTTTCGGTCGAAAATTAACTTTTTTGTTGAAAATTCATATTTTCGGGTTGAAAATTCAAATGTTTTATAGAAAATTCTACTGCAGAATATTCAAGAATTTGATAGAAAATTGAACTATTTGGTACAAAAAATTATGTATTTTATTGAGAATTCTTCTTTTTGGTAGAAAATCTAGAAAATTCTTTTTTTGTTGTTGAAAATGCAACTTTTTAGTTAAAAATTTATATATTTTGTTGGAAATTTGTCTCTTTTTGTAGAAATTTCACATTTTTTGGTTACAAATGCGACTGTCTAATTAAAAATTAATCCGTTTCGGTCGAAAATTAACTTTTTTGTTGAAAATTCACATTTCCCGGTTGAAAATTCAAATTTTTGATAGAAAATTCAACTCTTTTGTAGAGAATTCGTATTTTCGGTTCAAAAATTCAAAAATTTAGTAGAAAATTTAACTATTTGGTGAAAGATTTTATGTATTTTATTGAGAATTCTTCTTTTTGGTCGAAAATCTGGAAAATTCTTTTTTTTTTGCTGTTGAAAATGCAACTTTTTGGTTGAAAATGTATATCTTTTGTTGGAAATTTGTCTCTTTTTGTAGAAATTTCATCTTTTTTGGTTAAAAATGCGACTGTCTGGTTAAAAATTAATCCGTTTCGGTCCAAAATTAACTTTTTTGTTGAAAATTCAAATGTTTTATAGAAAATTCAACTGTTTTGTAGAAAATTCGTATTTTCGGCTCGAAAATTCAACTATTTGGTAAAAAATTTTATTGAGAATTCTTCTTTTTGATAGAAAATCTAGAAAATTGTTTTTTTTTTGTTTGTTAAAAATGCAACTGTTTGGTTGAAACTTTATATATTTGATTGAAAATTTATATATTTTGTTGGAAATTTGTCTCTTTTTGTAGAAATTTCATCTTTTATGGTCTGATCCATCATTTTAGTTAAAAATTGAACTATTTTGCTAAAAATTCGTGTTTTTTGGTTCAGAATTAATTTTCAGCACTGGCAATCTCTATTTCAGTTTTGGTTGAAAATGTATCTTTTCTGGTTGAAAATTCATGTATTTTGTTGAAAATTCGTCTTTATTGGTAGAAAATTACTTCTTGGTTGAAAATTAATATTTTGGTATAGGATTCAACCATTTTGTTGAAAATTCGCAATTCTTAGTTGAATTAAACTATTTTTGATCTAAACTTGAAATATTTTGTTGTTGAAATATTAACTATTACATGTTTCGTTGAGAATTATTTTTTTATTAAAAAAATCAACTACTTGGTTTAAAGTTGAGCTAATTTAAAAAATTGCATTTTTTTTTGGTTGAAAATTCATCATTTTAGTTGAAAAATCCACTGATTGGTCGTAAATTAACTTTTTTGTTGAAAACTCACATTTCCGGGAAGAAAATTTATCTTTTAGCGTTAAAAATTCAACAACTTTGTAGAAAATTAAACTATTTTGCTGAAAATTCATATTTTTGGTTGAAAATTAAAGTACATTGGTAGAAAATTCAACTTTTTACTTAAACATTAATTTGTTTATTTGACAATTTAACTAATCTATTGAAAATGTAGCTCTTCCAGTCTTAGTAAAAAAGTTTTTCTTTAGGTATAAGTTGAAAATTCAACTATTTGGTAGTAAAATTCATGTATTTTGTTGAAAGTTCGTCTATTTGGGTAGTCAGTTAATCTTGTTTGTTCAAAATTCATTATTTTGGTTGATGATTTAACTGCTTTTTTATAAATTTGTCTTTTTTAGTTAAATTCAACTGGTTGAGAATTCATTTTTTTGTTGAAATTTAATTTTTTTAATTGAAAATTTAACGATTCCATTTTCGGCTGAAAATCTATCTTTTTAAGTTGAAAATTCATCTTTCTTGATTGAAAATTCATCTTCCTTGATTAAAATTCATATCTTTGGTTGAAAATTAAGCTACTTTAGTAGAAAATTAAATTTTTAGGTTTAAAATTAAGCTATTTATTTGAAAATTGAACCGTTCTGTTAAAAATTAGTTTTTTTTATTGAAAATTAATTTTTTTCCTGAAATTTAATTAAAAATTTTAATACAGTTAAGGACAGTATTTTCAAGCGTCGGGCTCACTTCAGAGATCAAAAATAGTGTAAATAGTTTCACAAATTAAAAAAAAAATGTCATAATATTTTGCAAGCATTAAAGGGTAGGGCGGAGTGAAAATGATCAAATTAGTCGAATCGTTTGAGCTGAGCGAAAAAAATTTGTGGGTTGCCATCCGAAAAAAGTAAAAAAAAAAAATTTGAAATCAGTTAATATCTTCTGTTCTCCTTTTTGATTTGATTTGAAAATTCCAAAAAACTTCCCTATTGCTTCGAAAATTATGGCGAATTTTGTCTATGTACAGTTTTTGCTAGTGAATAATAATAAAAAATGATAAATTAAACAACAAAATTTTGCTCAATTTAGAATTTTTTGAAAATAGCCAAAAAACGTTTTTTTTTTATTGAGTCCTATGCACACATTTTTAAAAAAGTTCAGTATGTCGAACCTGAAATTTCTTCAGCTTCAATCAGAGAAACATGCTATTATATTGTTTTTTAATATTTTTGGTTGAAAATTAAGCTACTTTGGTAGAAAATTAAACTTTTTGGTTAAAAATTAAGCTATTTATTGGACAATTTAACTATTTTGTTGAAAATTCGTTTTTTTCTTTGGGTTGAAAATTGATCTTTTCTGGCTGAAAATTAATGTTTTGGTAGACGACTCAAATATTTTGTTGAAAATTCGCCTTTACTGGTTTAATTCAACTGTTTATTTAAAATTAAAATCTTTTATTATAGAAATATTAACTATTACATATTTCATTTTTGTTGTTATTGAAGATTCATCACTTCAGTTGAAAATTCGACTATTTGGTCGTAAATTAACTTTTTTGTTGAAAATTCGCCTTCATTGCTTTAACTATTATATGTTTTGTTGAGAATTAATCTTTCTTTTTTTTTTTTTGAAAAATCAACTGCTTGGTTTAAAGTTGAGCTACTTTGTAAAAAAAATCAATTTTTTGTTGTTGAAGATCCATCATTTTAGTTGAAAATTCCACTATTCGGTTGTAAACTAACTTTTTGGTTGAAAATTCATATTTCCGGGTAAAAAATTCAGACATTTGGTTAAAATATTTTGTTGAAAATTCACATTTTTAGTTGAAAATTAAACTACTTTGGTAGAAAATCAGAATTTTTGGTTAATAATTAAGGTATTTATTTGAAAATTGAACTATTCTATTGGAATGTTTTTTTTGTTTGAAAATTAATTTGTTTGTTTGAAAATCTAGCTATTACATTCTTGGTTAAAAAGTTTTCCTTTATAAGTTTAAAATGCAGATATTTGGTAAAAAATTCATCTTCATTCAATTAATTTTCAACTAAAAAGAAACGAATTTTCAACCAACGAAAGTATTTTTTAATCACTATGATGAATTTTAAACCAAAAATATGAAATTTCGTTCGAATAGTGGATTTTTCAATCCAAAAGATGAATTTTCTATCAACAAAAAAAAACGAATTTTCAACTAAACAGTTTTTTTTTCAATGAAAGAAATTAATTCTTAACATAAAATAAAATAGTTAAATTTACTACTAAACAGATAATTTTTTAACGAAAAAGATTACAATTCTATCAAAAAAAGTAAATTTTCCACAAAAAATGTAATAGTTAAAGTGATTTTTAAACTAAAATGATGAATCTTCAACTAAAAAAATTTAATTTTCAACCAAATACATGCATTTCAAACTAAAAAGATAAATTTTCTACCAAAAATAAAGTAGGATAATTTTCAGTTAGTAAAATAAATTTCCAAACAAAAAACAAACGAATTTTCAACCAAAGAAATTATTTTTTAACCAAAAAGATGAATTTTCAACTAATGAGAGTACTCTTTAAAGTAAATTTTCAACGAAATAGTATAATTTTCAACCAAGAAGATTAAATTTCTTTCAGAAAAGATAAATTTTCGACAAAAAATTGACATTATATTTCCAGTTTAAAAAATGAATTCTAAATAAGAAAAATCTCATTTTCAGCCAAAAAGATCAATTTTCAAATTTTAAACCAATAAGATGAATTTTTAACGAAGTACATGAATTTTCAACGAAATATTTGAATTTTTAAAGGAATTTCCAACAAAAAGAATGAATGAGTCACCAAGAAGATTGAATATTCTCCCATAAAATTCAAGTTTTCAATAAAATACAGGAATTTTAAACTGCGTTCTCAACGAAAAACGTGATATATTATATTCCAACCACAAAAAGGATTTTAATTTTATTCAAAAAATAGTTAAATTCAATAAAAAAAGATTAATTTTCAAGAAAGTAGTTTAAATCCCCAACCAAAGCAGATTAATTTTCCACCAAATATTTGCGATTTTCAACCATAATAGTAAAATTAATTTCAACTTTAATTTATTGAAAATTCCCTAAATCTGTCAGGTTTTCCCTGACATTCCCTGAATTACCTGACCTGTAGCAACTCTGTAATTAAAAAAAAGTATACGTTTATTTCACTGTAGAATGTTTTTCTAAAAATATATGTATTAATTATGATTTATACATGTTTTTTTAAACAATAAATGCTTTAAATTCTCTTTAATGCTCTATAAATGCTCTGTTCGAGCTTAAATTCTGAGCATATTCTAGAGAGCATTTGTTCAACATAAATTATTGAGCATTTAAGAACTCTAAACATGAATTTTCCAAGTTTCATGAACTCGAGGTCCTTAAATACGATAAATACAAATTAAATCAATGATTAAATAATACTAATTAAATACAATTTTGGTAAATATTATAAATGCTTTCATATTGTTATTTGATAATAATAAAAATAAAAAAGACGAAAGAAATAAAAAAGAGAAGGAAGGGGATTTGGTTCGTTGCCTTCTCATTTTTCTTTCCTCTTTTTTATTTTTGTCCAAAGAAACAAATTTTTTTGTTTTTAGGAATTGCAATAGGAGCATTTTCAGGGTGGCGATTCGGCGGACGATTTCAAATTCCCGGTCATTTCCC
>CAKNYM010052193.1:0-56196 GCA_932195095.1 Andricus curvator | reverse complement strand
GAAATCTTTTGTAACCGTTTGAAATTATTGAAATATTAAAAATCTTTTGAAATCTCCTTAAAAATGTTGAAATCGTTTGAAATCTGGCGTACTGTAGCCTTTTTGAAATCTTTAAAATTCTTGTATTCTTTTGCAATCTTAATAAAATTTTTATGAAATCTTTTGAAATCTTTCTTGAGTGTTTGTGAAATCTTTTTTATTCGTTAAAATTATTGAATTATTTGAATTCTTAAATTTTTTTTTTTTTGAAACCTTCTAAAATTTTTTGAAACAGTTTCTAATCTTTGAAACGTTTTTAAATCTTTCAAATCTAGTGTACACGCCTTTTTTAAATCTTTGAAATCCGAGAAATTTTTGTAAAATGTTCAAAATCCTTTTAAATATTTTAAAATCATTGAGATATTTTGAAACCTTTTGAATTCTTTAGTAATGTTTTGTAATCCGTTGTATGGAAGAAATTTTCAACTAATAATTTTTATCATTTGTAAGTTGAATATCAATTAGCGGAGACGAAATAAAAAATTTATTGAATTATTCACAATATTAAAGTATATTCATTGCAATATATAAAATAATTGGCACAAGTATAGAAAAAGTGCCTTGAAATCTCTTTATTCATTTTGTAACGAACAAAAGATAAATTATTGCTTGATGAATAAAAAACTTTTCAGTAGCAAGATTTCTTCTAAACGAGATGTTTCTTTCATAATAGATTAAAAGATTTAAATTACTTTTCGCATTTCAGTAAAATAACTGTTTTAAAATTAAAAAAAAATTAATTCAAGGTTCTCGTGAAAAATTCAAGAAGATTTCCAGATTTTCAAGGTAGCTGGACACCCTGAACAACTATTTTATCATTTTAGTTTAATTTTTTGACCTTCATTTATAGATATAAAACAGAACAGATATAGGATTATGTGCGAAGTCATGATAAATTCTGCCTCATCACACTAATATTTCTAGGAAACATACACTTGTCAATAATTTATCAAAAAATGAATCGAATCGAAAATCTAAATCGATGTAAAAAAAAAGGGTATTCTCAAAACTGCTGATACATTTTTTATACAGAAATTATGCGACTACTGTATACTATATTTTCGGGGAAAGGTGATTTACTAAAAAATAATTATTCTTAATTTAATTACCGATTGACAAAAAAACACTGTCGATTTTTTCTTGAAAGTGCTGATAAAACGAAAGTACTCAGAATCGTAAACATAACCTAGAATACTATTTTTGCGAACATCTTGAGATATACTGACAGAAGGTAGTGATTACGTTTTTTTAGTATCAGCTAAAGAATAATTGATCGTGCTTATCAATCAGTACAGTAATGACAAGAAATGATTCGAATTCCACAACTGTTTTGGCTCATTAGAGACAATTGATTCTCGAGATCAAGATGATTGACAGTTCTTTACGGAAAGTAGTTTTTTATTCATAAAAAAAACCGGTGACAGTGTTTATTTGAAGAATTTCGTTAATTTTGAATGACAAATCATCGATATTCTGGATATTGTTTGGAAAGTGATATTGTACACAGTAGTTATTGACAAATTATCGTACTCGCGAATCAGATGATTAATTTAGATGGTGTCAAGTTTATAACGTACCTCTAACTGTTGTAAGTTGTGCTTTTCTTCTAATATTCATTGTTTTCTGTTTACAACTCTAGTTTGACTGCATGTCACAGAACTGTCATTGTGACACATCCTTCTCGTCTCGTTAAGAATGTTTTATGTACTTACATTACAAGTTACAGCGCGCGTGTGTGTCTGTTGCGATTGGTGGCGCTTGATTGATTGGTGGTTCGTTAGGTTAGGTTAGAGGTTGGGTCGGTTGGTCAATAATCGATCATGACATCGATAGTGACCAACTTCAATTCACTGCTCCCAATTTCGCTCCTCAACCGCACTGCGCATGCGTCTTACCAGCAGACTCATTGGATGGATAGAGTATTTCCACTTGTGACGTCATTTCAAAATGTCCGAACCAGGGGGGTGACACGATTTTCGCTTTTGCATGAGGTTCATTCTGCAAAACTAATCGTAGGTGGCAGCACCGAGCCGAGTACTAGACCCTCTGTCGGTGAGAGACGAAAAAATATGGTGCTAGTTTTACGGTTGCTTATAATTAAATATATGAGGGTAAATAATCTTTAAATATATGTTTAATGCTTACATGCGAAGGTATTTTATACTTTTAGTGGAAATTATACATACAATTGAATATATGGTGAACTATAGTAAACCTAACCTCACTTTGCATGTGACAGTCAGGAAAGGATTTATCAACCTTTTACGAATTCTATATGATAAATATTGATACAAAAGTTAGAAAAATATATTTTGTTATGTTTACAAGGTATAAATGGCACTTTATACTTATTAACAAAATTTCTTTTGTTGAAATTCGTATCTCATCGACAGAGGGTCTAGTACTCGGCTCGGTGCTGCCACCTACGATTAGTTTTGCAGAATGAACCTCATTAGAGGCGCGTGTCAGTTTTGTGAAGAGCGACGAGTCGTGAAGCATTGGCGCCACCTCCACGACGCCCGGTCTGCTCGTTGTCTGTTATGATTTTGCATATAAAAACTCGTGAAATGTCATAACTTAATCGTCTATTTGCCGTATTTTATTTATTTACGGATACATGTGTCATATAAATGGGGGGCATCTATGTATAGCACCAAACTGTCTATCGAATTTTGATGTATAATAAATATTTAACACCTATTATTACCTATTATTCCTAGAAAAAAATTCAAGTAAGTTGAATTTAGTTTCAATTTAAAATTTGAAATGATTTCAAATAATTTAAACAAAGTGTCTACGTACACCGACAAAATTTGGCTATTCGTACCGAAATTTCGGTATAAATAGCCCACGGCCTAATTTAAAACAAAATATAGATTTGTGCAGGTTTCGAACAAAAAATTTAAAAGATTTTTAAGAATTGTGAAAGGCTTCAAAAGAATAAAAAACATTTTCTTAAGATTCTTAGGAAAATTGAAAATGACTTTCTATTTTGAAAAATTAATTTTAAGAGAAATATTTTTTATTTTGCCGGATTTAAACGAAATTTTAGGAAGAATTCAAATCATTTTGAAAGATGTTTAGAAGGTCTGAAAAAATTTAAAAATTAATTCATAATTTGAAAAAATGTAAAACAACGCGTAGATGTTTCAAAATTTTTTAAATAAAATTTTGAAGCTTTTCAAAGATTTTTAAATTATTTTAAATAAAAATATTTTAACTTCTGATTTAAGAAGTGTTCAGTTTATAACAAAAATGTAATCGTTCAATTTGTAATATTTCTAGCTTAAAATTGCTTAAAGTGATTTGCAGCTCAGTTTTTATTACTTCAAATGGACACATTTTTAGCTTCAGAGTTAGAATTTTTTACTTTCATTGACCGTGAAAAATGTTAGCGAACCGGGGAAAAACCGGGAATTTTTTTCTGTGATTAAAACGGCCACCCTGATTTTCAAATTTTCAAGTTTAAAAAAATAAACCAAAAATATACGCAGTGTTAACAAATTTAATCAATTTTAATGAATTCATTTAAAAATTTGCTTTTCGGCATAACTATTTTCATGAAATTTAGCTTAAGATTTAGGACGAAAAGAGAATTTTCATAATACTTCTTTTTAAATTAAACATGAACTAAAGTTATTTAAAGCTTTAAAATGAGCGTTTTTAAAAATGAGTTATAAGATCGAGGAAAATATTTTATTGTTAATTATGACTAGTTTTTGAAAAGAATTCGAGGGGAACTTTTGAAATAAATATTTCACAATTTTCATTGTTTATTTACCAATAGTTTTTAGGGTTTAATGTTTTTCTCTCTAACTTTAGGTAAAAGTTGCAAGTATTATTTAATCCTAATGCTGTAGGGCTTATTTTATTCCTTAAAAGATTCTCTGCAAATCTCATTGGTACGTTTTTATTGAAAAACTTATTTAGGAATTAGAAAATCGTTATTTTTGTAAACAATCGGTTTTCATAAATAAATTTTTTTTAATAAAAACGTACCGATGATATTTGCAGAGAATCTTTTAAGGAATAAAATAAGCGATACAGCATCAGAATTAAATAAGAATTGCAACCTTGACCTAAAGAGACAAAGAAAAACATTAAAATCTAAATAGTTATTGTCAAATAAAGAAAACCCGAAATATTTTTTTCGAAAGCTCACGTCGAGTTCTTTTCAAAAATTAAATATAATTAACATTAGCATATTTTCCTCGATTTTATAAATCATTTTTAACAAAATTCATTTTTTGAACTTGAAATATGTAACACATGACAAATTCTAAGAGGCATAAGAAATTTATATATAGTTATACATATATAGAATTGATTACTTTCTATTAAAAAATTGTTATCAATTTGCTGTTGCGGTGAAAGCATATGTATGTTTAATACTTAACTTTCACTAAAAACTTATATATGTATAAAAAAATGTTTCATTCTATAACTTAGACATTATTTTATTAATTTTACATACCCCCTTTATAAGAAGTTCATTGAAACACATACTTTGTTTATTGAAATATTTGAAAATCCGAAATGAATTTAAATTAATAAATAAATAAAGTAAATATTATATTAGATATTATAATAAAAAATATTACAAAGTTTAGACTATTTTCTTTTCGCATATTTAAAAATAATACAAATAATTACATGTCTGATTTAATTGCGCATAAATAATAATTTGTCGTAGTTCGTAGGAATGCATTGGGATTTAAGTCTAAAAGCAGTGAATTTTACGATTTTCGCAAATTATTTTTAACTCAAAAGATTAAAAAAATCTTAAAAATCATTATCTTTTACCCAGAACTATCAGAAAATTATTTTTATTTAACAAACATTTTTTTTAACGCTTTCGCTTTGCATTATTTGAATTATAGGCCAACTGCATAGCTGGCGCCGCCACCGGCGACCGTCAACTCTCATGACAATATTTTCCACAGGCCTCCACAGAGAAGTGGCATGGGGCTGCAATTAAGCATGACAAAAAGGATTTTATTGTTAAACCTGGAAATGTAGTTTGTGAAGATCACTTTTTAAAGGATCAAATAATTTGAAAAAAGAAAGTTTTAGCTCCGGATGGAATGGTTATGCCGGTAAGTATGAGGATTTGTTTCTTCTTGTAAAACTTTTAGATTATTGTAATAGTGTGTAACATTATATTTTTATTAGTTTTTGAAATTTTAAAAATATTTTAAAACCCTTACTATCTTTGAGAAAATTGTAAAAGTAACATTAATGACAGTTTTGAATTATCGCTGAGTTTCGACATTTATTACCTTAATAGGAACGTAAGTTCTATTATTTCAGTCTTAAGATCAATTTGAATAAAAAAGACTTTATTAGGTATAATATAAGACTTTATTAGGTATAATTTGCCTGAGGATGACCAACGATTGAGGTCGAAACGTTGCGAGAATGTAACTTTTTATAATTAAAGTATTGACTCGGAATACTCCTTGGCTTTTTTATTCAAATTGATCGTCAGACCGAAATAATAGAACTTACGTTCCTATTGGGGCAACAATTGAATCGATCGAAGAAAGATGTCACTCCTTAAAAATTGTTTTAAGAAGTTGTTTATCTTTATCATTTCGACATTTATGTACGATTACATTAATTTATTAATAAACTCAAGTATTAAAGTAAATTACAATGGTAAAATAATGATTTTCTTGCAGTCAGAATAGCCCACGAAACCTAAATTAAAAAAAAAACGATAATTTTATGAAAAAGAAAGTCGCGACATTTTGTAAAACGTAGCTTTGTTCAATTGTATATAATAAATTATTATGTTCTGTCTGCATAATAATTGCTATACTCTAATCGTAGTATATTCGTGAATAATTAAAATAATTATATTTATTTAAATAAATTAACCTGGCATTTATTACTCCTATATACCATCCTACTGTCTTTACTCCATATTTAATTTATATCTCCATCTTTTAATTCAATTTTTAAATAAATAAATGACTAAATGTACATTAAAGTTAATAACTTTATTATTGATAATCTTTTAGCCATTTCACGATCAATACAATATACTGAATATTAAAAATTATGATTTTTAAATTTGCTTGTATATTTTTATTATAATGTAATAATAGATTAGGACCATTCGAGTAATTAAAAAATAGAAAAACAATTTTATATATTATCATTTCAGAACATTTAGTTTATTTGTTTTAAACGTTAAAGACGTAATCTTTATATTTTACCATTCCACTCTACTTGAAAATTAAAAACCGACATTTCCAACGTATGTAAGGTCTATTTTTTAATCCTAGGTATTTTTTAAATTCTAGAAACAATTAATCCTTGCCTAATTCAAGCTAAAAGTTTTTAAATTATCCACAACCGTCTAAAATATTATAAAAACTGCGAAAAATACAAAATCTCCCATGATTCTAAAATCAGCATTCACTGAAATGTAGGGCGCCGCGCTAGTGGCGCCAGTGTTTCATTTTCTGCCGTCCTTCACAAAACTGACACAGCGCATTTGTATGGCGAGTCACCCCCCTGGTCCGAACACACCAGGGAAAACATTGCATTGTATATATCAGCCTTATCCGATTACTGACAAAAGTAGTTGTCGCTTACAAGTTCCACTTCACGGGTGAACTAATCCGTCGGGCGGCGCGTCGATCGGCCTGTTCCAGAAAAACATTGGTCTTATGGAAAAGTCAATAATTAATATAAAATAAAAACATTCCCGATCATTTCAGTTTGCAAAATTAAAACCAACAACTCTTTGATGGGTTATTGATATTTGAAAAATATAAAAGTCATTGAAATCTAAAAGGATTATTGAAAAAACATTGTTTTAAAAGTGCTATATATCGCAGTATTCTCAAAATTTCATATAATGCAAGCAACATTTAAAAACGTTAAACAATTTATATTCATAATATTTTGATTTATTCTAATGGCACTTTAATATAAAACTATTAAAATTATAACTTTACATATGTTTGTTAATAACAATAGGTATTTAACATGTGGAAGTAAGTATGTGTTTTTTGATGAAATGTTTAATAGGTACTATATATTAAGAATAACATTTATTAATAACAAATATAAATTAATTTTATAATAAATTTGAAGTCAGAACCCTATTGACAAAATAAAAATCCTAAGAGAAAACGAAATATTATAATAAAAAATGTAACAAGAAAAATTATATTATAAAAATATTATAGAAACTTGAATAATGAAATTAGCAAATGTAATAGTATCTTAATATTTTTTTAGTATAATAAATTAGGAATTAAAAAATTCTAAATTTTAATAATTCAATTTTTAAGAACGAGAAAATTTTTTTTTGGCTAAATATAACAAGCCAATTAAAATTTTTGTGTAGAAATATTTCTATAATTCAAAGACCTATTTATTGTATCATATTTTGTTATCAAGGAATAAAATAAACTTTCTTTTAAAAAATATATGTTGAAAAAGAGGGGGGGATGAATGAATTAAATGAATAAGTAAATATTCGCAAAATCAACAAATTCAGTATATTTTTCTAAAATGCACAACTAAATAACATACAATATTAGTACTATCATACATAACAATTTTTAGTGCAAATGCATAAGTGACACCTTCAAGGCATACATATATTATTACGTTGTTACTTTACAAATCTTACAAGTTAATAGGATCAGGTAAGGAACTTAAGGTAAGCCAAATTGGCTTCAACTATAAGGTTTTGAATTTATTCGGAAATAAGCTTGGCTTCCTTCTTCTTCAATTGACTAGCTTTTTTAATTTCAATCTTTTCTTCTTTGATGAATTCACGCATTCTACTTTGCAAATAAGATTGAATTATGTACGCTAAAATTTCGAGAGCATCATTCTCGTGCTCTTTGGATGGAAATTGAATTTTAGTCGCAGATGCAGTGAAGTCATTGAGAACTAATTCAAAAGCATTACGGAACTTGCAATACTTCTCGAACAGATTCTCAATAATGAGGATTAGTTCATACATCCGTAAATTCGGATGTACGAGTTCCTTGTTTAGACCAGTCGGAGTTGCATCTACGAATTTTTCGTAACTCCGTGGTGCTTGACCGCAAGAAAAAAACAAAGTGTCTTTATTAACTCTTGTAGTCGACAAAAAAGCACTCAAGCAAGTTTCGCACTTTACGCGATTCCTGATATGTCGGCAGGCGCTTTCGGTTGTATAAAACAACAAGCACTGTCTAATTTCTGGAAGCGCGTAATCGTGCTCCACAGCGGGAACGAAGTCATTAAAATCAGAATTTACATCCTCGAGAACAACAGTTATATTATAATTAATAATAACCTAATCGAGATATTCATCGTTTTCTTTTGGATTTTGATAGCATTTATTGTCTTACTTTGAAACCCATCGAAAAATATAAAAAATCTTCAAAATTATTAAAATGGCGGTGGCTCTTCTACAAAATATGAAAAGCTGCTTTAAAAAAAAAATCCACACTTATATTTTTCGCCAATTTTTTGTTGAATGTTTAGTTTCATAATAAAGATATTTTGTGGGTTTTATACGGGCTAAATAACTTTTGTCGCCAGCAGAATTTTTGTTATATAATCAAATTTTCTAATTTTTCTTGTAAACAACGACAGATATGAAAAAATTTTAAGATAAAACTTTGTACGTCTAAAAAAGTTCTATGCAAATAGCCCCTTGCTCTTTTACGATATTTTGCATCATTTGCGAGAATAATTCAACAATTAAATTTTTAGGAAAAAAATAATTATCCCATCCTCAAGAATGGTATAGCCCGCAAAAAGCTGATATGATGCCTTTCTTCTATTAGCAGAAACTTTGTTTAAATATTGGGAAAAATGAAAAGGTGCCGTTTTCCAGAAAATCTTTTATTCATTTCATACAATTGTGAGAACATGAAAAAAATGTTTTCTGGAAAATCCCAGCTTTTTATTCTTCGCAATCTTTTTGAAAAGTTTCTGCAAAAATATCGCAAAAGAGCTAGGGGCTATTTGCATAGAACTTTTTTAGACGTACAAAGTTTTATCTCAACAGTTTTTCATATCTGTCGTTGTTTGCGAGAAAAATTCGAAAATTCGATTTTATCAAAAAAAATTCTCCTGTCGACAAAAGTTATTTAGCCCCCATAAAACTCACAAGATATCTTTCTTATGAAAGTAAAAATTCAACAAAAAATTGGCAAAAAATATAAGTGTGGGTTTTTTTGAAAAAGCGACTTTTCATATATTTAGAAAAACCGCCATTTTATTAATTTTAAACCTTTTTTATATTTTTCTGTGAATTTCAAAATAAGATAATAAACGCTATCAAAACAAGAAGAAAACGATCAATATCTCAATTAGGTCAACAATTATTGAGGATCATAAGGAATTCGGAGTTTTTGAAAAACAAAGCGTAAAATTCAAATAGAACTTCGTAGACATCTTTTTTTGCAAATTGGAAACATACATATCGCCTAATTTTCTCTAAAAAAACAACGTATATTTTCCAACATACATTTTTTGAAGCAATTAAGAATTAGTTTTTATAATTTAATAAATAATTCTTGTTTAGGCTCTATAAAATTGCTTATAACAATAAACTCTTACATTACTTTTGTATAAAGACAAAACACTGACATTTCCTGTTATGTTAACTTGTGTGTGTAACAATTTTTTTTTAATTTGACTTCTATTTAAATTATTCTTTAATAATATGTGAAGTATAAAAGTTCTAAAACATATACATACCGACGTCATAACCTTGCCATTGGGATCCTTCACTTTGTGTATCCTGACAATTTGTTCGGGTAAAAAATGTACTTCACAAACAACTTGACCACTTTGTAAAGTATAAGCCTGCCGAGGAATTGCTTTTTCCCATTCGAGGAGACGTTCTGAATCTGAAGGAACTGAAAGAAGAGTCCGCTTTTCTGTGCAGGATTTGTACCCCGAATTACAAAAGGGCACTATACACGACCTGCCCTTGTAACGACCCATATTCAACTGGTCAAAAGATTCATGAAAACACACTACATCTCACTATTAACACCAAAAGCCATAGCAATAAGTTAAGAACCGCTATTTTATTATTTTAAGAGTTTTGACACATAAGACTCAACGTTTTTCTGGAACAGGACGAATGAGGCGCTATCTGGTGGCTAGCGGATGAGTTCACCCGTCATGTGGAACTTGTAAGCGACAACGGCTGCTGTACAAAAAGTCGCAGGGTCGAATGGGGCTGGTATACATAGCGTCGCATGTATTATCTTAGTTAAAGAATTGTGTTTAGCGGCAAATGAAAAATGTCTAGTGAATACTTTTTGAGTTTAAGGTAAACGTCCCAGTAATCGCCGCGGTCCCAGTAATCGCCAGTTTTGAAGTGTAAACGCCAGAAGTAAGTATTTTCCGCATTAAAATACATTCCTAAAATATTTTTAAGTAAGTTTGAACAGTGCTTGTTATGGAAACCAAATTAGTTTTTTTGTACAAATAGTGCACACGGGTACAAAAAATTGATTTGCATTGCCGGTGGCCATGAATCACGGAACGTGGAAAATAGCTTAACATTTAGGTTATGAAAGACGTTTCTTTGTTTAAGCTTTTTATATGTCAAGAAATTACTTGATCGGGACGAAAATTATTTTTTTGTAATGAAAGATCATTTTTGTTTCATAAAATTAAGCAAATTCTTCATTTAGTACCTTCCCGTTCGAGAAATATCGGGCGCGATTATAGGGACATTTCAAAACCATAGTTGTTCGAGTAATCGCGGGACGAATCTGTAAAATTTTATTTCCATATTTCGTTACAAATAATTTTTATTTTAGATTTATATTTAGATTTAATTAATTTCAAAAAGGCGTGAAATGAAATCGGAGAACTGACTTGTTACTGCGTGAAAAGTAATCGTAATATAAAGTAGTGCTTAAAACTGAAAAAAGGTGATGTAAAATATTGGCATGACTATTATAGTGATTTCATCAGCAATTTTTTAGTTTATTATTTTTTAGTGAAGTTAATATTTATTGAGTAGTTTTTCATTAGCTGACATTAATCTATACTGCTTAATATAAAGAAAAATGTGTAACAGATATATAATTATTGATAGTTTTAATGTTCTGACAACGTAAACAGAACATAACCTCCAAATACACATGATTTTTTTAGTCACTGCAATTTATCAAATTTCGTCATTGTGTTTATAATTTATGTTGCAAAAAAGTTAATTATACAAATTACCAGTCTGTAAATTTTTGCATCCCATGTAATTATGTTGTACTTAGCCATTTTATAGAACAAAGTTAGGTTATATGACTTTATACAACTCAATATTATTTTTCGAATTTTATTTTAAAAAGGAAAGTGTTAATCATTTTTAATTATAATATTCAGTATTATAAAAGAATTTCATCATTGTAGTTATCACTTATCGTGATAAAAATTCTAATAAATATTTACTTCGATTTATTTTTGAGACCACTTTATTTCTTATAAATAAAATAATAATTTTATTCGAAAATATTTTTAATTGAAATAAAAACTAAAATTTTAAAAGAAAATTCATTTCTATTATGATTAATTATTATAATGTCCATCAGACGTATTGGAACTATCAGAAGATTCGATTTTGAGGTTATGTTTCGACGGGTTTCATCTCGGAGGTCAATATAAATAATAATAATATAAATAAATAATATAAATATATATATATATATAAATTATAATAATATAAATCAATATAAAACTAACAATACATCTTTCATTTCATTAAAGTATACTTAAAATACAAAGATACACTTGAAATACACGTCCAAATCACTAAAAACTGATTTCAAGAAAACTTAACCTTTTTGGCGAAGACTGGGACAACGACTGGCGATTACTAGTACATGGCAGATTTGGAAATGGCGGTGACTGGGACATCGGTGCTTTTTGACTTTTAATTGTTTATCAATAAGAAGTAATATTAAATATAATGCAAAACCAATTTTTATAATATTCTAGGATGTTTAATGCTTCAATCAGTACCAATAATTTTTTAACTAATCCTTCCAAAACAATTTTCTAAATATTTGAAGTCAATGAAATCTCTTATGGTGGCGATTACTGGGACGTTTACCTTATCTGGTGAAGTGAAGGTCCGTTATTGTAATAAACTAAGTGCAATTGACAATTCAGATCCCTACGCTCTGAAAAGTGAGGAATTTTCCACAAGTATTAGTGATGTACCCGTAGTGAGTGAGTTCGATCTTGTATCGTATTTTACGATAACTCATAGTTATTACACATGCAAACAATTCAAAGCTTATAAAAGCTTAGAGGCTTTTAAGTTTTACGAAGCCGGATTTGTTGAAAAAGTGGAGTGCAAGAAGGTAGATGACAACTTTATAGTGCGTAGTGACCCAGATAACAATTTGCTCAAACCTTGCCCGCATGGTGTTTGCACGCGTGTCGACCGATCGGCACGATGTGAGGGCAACAGTGCAGACATATGTGTCCTCATATGCGTCGCATATGCGCCGCACGCGTGTCGGCACGTGCGTGCCAGCGTCGTGCTAGCATGCACGTGTTTTGAGTTATCATTGAATCGGTGAATGTCAAAGGGGCAGTTGTCCATTTTTATCGACTTTCGTTTTTTTGCATTTTCGGGTTCTGTATGGGAAACTCATACTTCCCAACCGCCTCTACGCTTCTAAAATGTAGTGGACAACGGTCCTTATAGCATGAAACGATGCGGCTGCCCATGTAGAACCCGAAAATGCAAAAAAACGAAAGTTGATAAAAATGGACAACTGCCCCTTTAACATTCACCGATTCAATTATTGAAAACAAGATGTAAAAAATAACATAAGTAACAAGAAACATTGTATGACGTTTTCAAGAAGAGACTCCTGTGTTGAAAGTTGTTCTTTCACAACTCATAATGCAACAGGTGTTTATTCCAAAAGCGACATACACAAAATTATTCCTGCTACCTCTTAAATAATGTATTAGCGAGAATTATATATTCATCTGAAAATATATTTTTTATTTTGAACAATTTAAATTATTCGACACAGAACATTTATTCAACACTTTTGTTGAAAAACAACGGGATTTTAAAGAACACTATACTTATGAATCTTCCAGTTAATTACTTTCAATTTTTTTCCAAGTTGCGTATTTTTAATCTTTCTACTTCTGAGATTTAGGAACTTGAATCTCAGAAGTAGAACGATTAAAAATGTGCACTTGAAAAACTTGTTTTCGTTCATTTTAAATGTGAATATAGTAAATATAGTAAAAAATAGTGAAGAAGATATATTGGATTTTTGTATCGCGAAGAATGTTAATAGAAACGTTGTGACATTTAGAAATCTATCTTTGAAGATTTTATTTCTAGTCTAAACCATTGAAAGTAATTAACTAAAAGATTCAAAACTAGTGTTTTTTAAAATTCCTTTTACACATCTTTTATAATGTTTAAAATACTCATGGTGCGTTTTCACAGAGCTAAAATTTTAGAGTTCAAAACATATTTTTAAACAATTACAACTTTTGCCGACTTTGTTCTTTGCCACGAAATTTGTTTATACTCCAAGTTAATTTTCCGAACCAAAACCCAAGAAAAAAATGTTTATTTAATTTTAACAAAAATAATTATTCACTTTTATTTCGACTTTTTGTCTGTAAAATAAACTTGGAAACTAACAAAAATTTAGAACATGAAGCGAATTTGATCAGAATTTTATTTTTACACAACTGCTATATTATGTTTTTAGTAATAATGCGCTTTTTGTGCCGCACTCTTCAACGCACGCTATATGCCGACATTTTGCCCTAAGTACCTGACGAGCATGATAGACGCACGCTGTGCTACATCTCATGCAGACCGTGTGCGGGCAATATGCGGGATTACTTATTACCCTCAGAACGTGCTGTCACTGTGCTTGCATTGTTGCTGACACATCGTGCTTGCAGGCCATGCGCCCATGTGCGTCCGCATGCATTGTTATCTGGGGAGGTTAGTATTGGCACGTTCATTTATCATTAACTGCATAGATTCATTTATATTGGAGTATATTTTGTTTTGCAATGTGTCACTCAATTTTTTATTCATTTAATAATGACGCTCACTTGAAAAGTAGCATACAATTTTGAACATATTTCCAGATTCTTTAAATTTGAGGTTAGAAAATGTTCATTGTTATAGAAAAATCACCTTATTTGTCTAATAAATGTAAACAATATTTGAAAAATAAAAAATATATGAACTGTTACAGGTTAAACATTCTCAAAGAATGTATTTAAATTAAAAAAGTAGTTAAATTTGCAAATCAAAAGCGACAAATTCTCAACAAAACATGTTATGGTTTATATTTAAAAAAAATTTTTTTAATTGCATCATACTTGGTTGAAAATGGAAGCACTCCAATAAAACTTTTTTTTTAAGATTCATAAATTCAGCTTGAAACAATTCTGCTGAAAATTTAACTATTCTCTTGATAGTTCACCTCTTTTTGTAGGAATTTCGTTTTCTTAATTAAAAAACAAACTCGTTGGCTGAATGTTAAAGTCTTTTCTTCATAGTTCATTTAAGATTCATCATTCGTTGAAATTTTGAACCAAAAAGATTCAATTTGGAACCAAAAAGATGAATTTTTGTTAAAAATGCAACTACTTGGTTGAAAATTATTCTTTTTCAGTTGAGGTGTAACGAAGTTACAAGCACTCCAGTAAAGACGACCCTGTAGGCTTAGAACCAGGAGTGGGGAGAGGACTAACTTCCTGGTTCTAATACCCAAATCCTCATCCTAAAGAGTTAGTCTTGTGCAGCCTACCGTGAACCCGAGGTCTTGTGTCTCCAACCCTTGAGTACCCATAACGACGCCCCATCGCCTCAGAACGATATCTTCCTTGACGAGCCACTGAATTCTGAATTCGACCCTCATCGCTCGCCCGTTCTTAGCTTTGCCGCCCGGCTCGGGTTTTAGAGAAAAGATTCCGTCAGGAGCCTACCATCATTGTAAGTTTGGTAATAAACCACCATTCGATTTACTTCGTATAGTTTTTTGACTTCACCCGTTCTGGCGACGTTCCAAATCCTACCCTTCCCATTAATTTGCGAGATCCCTCACAGAGGATTAATTCCTTTGGTTAAAAATAAAACTATTTTGTTGAAAATTTGTTTCATTTTTGGTTGCAAGTTAATATTGAACCAAAAAAATTCAATTTTGAACCAAAAAGATTCAATTTTGAGCCAAAAAGGGCGAATTTTTGTTAAAAATGCAACTACTTGGTTGAAAATTATTTTCAATTTTCTGGCAAAACGCCAGAAGTTTTTTTTTTTTCGTAAAATCGAATTTTCTACTTTTTCTCGCAAACAATGACAGATACGAAAAAATGTGAAGATAAATATTTGCACGTCTCAAAAAGTTTTATGAAAAATACGTAAAAAAGATTTGGTTGCAAGTCGGAAAAATACGTTTTACCTCATTTCCTCTGATAAACTATATATTTCGTCCCCGAGAGATTCTGCGACTTCAAGTGTAGAACCTGCAAAGTGTATGCTTCACCCGGTCTGGCATGCTTTTTGTTTGTTTCTTTTATAATAGCTGGAATTTGATGAAATGATATTCCATGGTCTATTACATACTCTATTGGATGTTGATCGCGCGCTTATTTGAAATGATTAAATATGCAAATCAATTTTTCACAATATATAATAATCATAAAGTACAAAGATATTATTATGAAAGATTTAAAATTCACATTGGTGAGAAAAGGCATTCCTTCCTTTGAATTTAAAATCATTGATTTATTTTTAAAGGGTACAATAAAATAATTATTTGACCTTGCACTCTAAAAGACTTTTTTGTGATCTGAAAATTAATTGTTATTATTTCCACAATGATGATTTATTGTAAAAAATTAATTTACGCATGTGATAGTTTTAAAAAAGCGCGCTATTTACATCAAATGAGACTGATGATGCAACGCATGCGCAGTGCAGTTGGGGAACCGAATAGACCATTTTACCTAACTATCGGAAGATTATTTGCGCATGTGCGGCTGCCATGTGCATCCCGCGTAGTATGAAAGTTGCGCTCATATTCTGTAAAAATTTATACAATTGTACCTTTTGCCGGAGTGAAATAAAATGAAGATGATGTTCCGGTTGCGAAATTGGGCAAGTGTTAAATTGAAAAACATTTTTGCTCATTTGAGACGGTGGTTAAGTTGCCAGGACCAACCTAATAGTGGTAAAAAAGCTGAACTTGTAAACAGGTTTGTAGTAGGTTAAGTTTCTTATATTATTAAATTTTAATTATATATTAATGTGATTGCAATACATTTTGAATGTAAAAGACAGGATTTGAGTATCGTAATTGTTTCAAAATAAAATTGATTGTGTTTTGGGAAGAAAATGGTAAGTTGTATTAAGGCCGAAATTTTCGGAAAATGCCAAATCTGTTACAAAAGAATATATAATTTTGAAGCATATTCTTACATTTTTGAATTTCAGTCAAAAATATTAATTGAATTAAATTAGAAAATTGACAATATGCAAAAATATTGCAAATAAATAAAATTCATAATACATTAAAAACGTATTAAAAACAAAAATGCACACTTCGTGCTTGCATGCAAAATTATTATTGTTACTGTAATTTATTATGATAAGTTGTTATAATATGATTGAATATATATTTAACAATATAATTGCAGAGTAAAGGAATGCATAGAAAAAGGAAGGGATATCGATCCACAAATTGATCGAGGATCATGTTTAAGTTTAAAGGAGACGAAATTGAGAGGTTTCACACTTCAATCAATTATTATTACATTCTTCGATATGTTTCTAGAAGTCTTCTTCCCTAATGCGACCACTTTCGTATTGTAAACAAGGTTTCGGGCAGGGGGATGGCTCTCCTATAAAGGCCTGTAGAATAAATGTCTCATGAGATTTAAAGACGGCCGAGTGGCGGCGTTGGCTGTACTTTTAGGCCGACAATTATTCAAATGCACGGGGAAAATACAAATTTCATTTATTTTAATTGTTAAAATACGTTTTTTGCATATATTTATCTCCAAAAAATATTGTGTAGCATATTAAATATCCAATAAATTAATAAGTACTAATGAAAAGTGAAGAAAACATTATTTTGATGATTAAATACGAATACACTTTTCACAGAGTACCAATAATAATTCTACAAAGTGAACATTAAATTATTAGCATTGACATATGTAAATATTTTCAACTGTGAACATAGTAAATTTCAATTGAATTTTATTTTTATTGACATTTATAATGATTATTGAGAATTGAAATTAACGCTTAATTGAACTAAATTATAGAAATGTATATATTTTTTTTAAAGCTAGAAAATAATTTATTTTGTTTCGTTATAATACGTTTATAAAAATTAATCATAATAATAAAAAATATCTATTGTTACAAATATGTCGAATATTTCTAACGATTTATATTATAAAGAATAGGATTTAAAGAATAAATAAATATTGATAAAGTTGTAAAATAAAAAATTGTATTTATTGTGAACAATATTTAATTAGGAATTAACAGAGAATAATTAAAAATACATAATTATGAACGAATAAATACTACCATTTGGAACACGGTATGTACATAAAATTTAAAAACAGTTATTTACATTTGTGATCGTCGGACTGTACAATTCTTAACGCATTTTGATGTTTTTTTTTAATGACCTTGCGTCTTCCAAGTAAAATTAGTGACTGAATATTTCACTCAAACTGAATAAAAATTTTTTATTCAATAACAAAGTTTAATTTTTTTGTCTAACTTTTCAGTGATACCATTTATTTTAAGACTTTCAAATTCATTACAAAAAAAGGTCATAAATCAATGTAATAACTAACTAAAAATAATTTCCAGTGGGTTAGAGCAAGACCAAGACAAATTTTTTTACAATGTTATAAACAAACTAATGAACAAGAGTAATTTTTTCGTGATTCGCAACGATTGGGTATTTAAAATCAATAGCCTTTGTGTGAAATATGACACATATTAATGTTCGCTTACAATAAGTAAAGAATAGTTGCTGTTTGCAAACAGCCAAATAATTATTGTTCGATTGTTTTACACATTGCAAATTTTAAAAGTCGCAAAAATAATTTTTTTTAAATATGTGCTTGTAGAGAATGAGAAAACGGAACATTTTTCCGGATATTTTTTTTGTGTCCAATAATTATTCTTAATAGGAAAAATAAAAAACTGAAAAATTTGTAACTCTAAAATCAATAATAAATAAATCAATATTGATAAAGTTAGAGAATAAAAAAGTGCATTTGTGAACAATATTCAATTTGGAATAAATAAAGAATAAATATACATAATATTACACGTATAAATACTACCATTTGGAACATTGTATTTACATAAAATTTGAACAAATTTATTTACATTTGCGTATTTAAGCAATTCAAGTTGTAGCAAGCTTTGCCCGATTTTTTTGCTCCAAGTCTTCTTTAGATCAGCAATTTTCACTTTAGCAAATTGCTGCTTTCGGTTTTCCAAGTAATATTGGATCAAATAAGCTAGCACGTCTATAGCAATCTTTAGCAATTCGCGTAACTAGAATTGCATCCAAAAACAACGCACTTATACCCCATTATTCTCGTTCATCACAAAAAAAAAACTTGATAAAATTTTAGTCTATAAGCCTTAAAACTTAATTCTAAAGCAAACAAATTTAAAAAGTCCGTTTTTATAATATAAAAAGCACCAAATTTCACATTGATGACACTTTCCCCATGCATTTGAATAATTTTCGGCCTAAAAGTACAGCCAGCGCCACCCTCAGTCGTACTCAACATTTCCGTCACTTTAATTTCAGAGTGTCACGCGGCTGGTTTCGGGAAACGTATGAAGTTGAAGAGGTTATGTTCCTTGTTTGCTTTAGTACGACTATCACTTTTACATAAGCCGTACATACAACGCATACACGCACCCTTACTTCCTTCTTCATTAAAATTCATTTTCACTTTGAAATTTTTGTTCGTGAACTTGTCACAATTGTTTAAAAATTAAAGAAAATTGTTTTCACTGTATTCAACGAGAAAAAATGATCCCAACAATTGGGTACAACCAATCTTTGGTACAACTGGGTACAACAGAAAGTAAATTGCACATGCGCAGTAAACTTTCCGATAGGAGAAATGGTCTGCACTGCGCATTCGTTGTATCGGCAGTCTCATTGCCTGTGAATGGCGCGCTTTCTTGAAACTATTACATGTGTAAACCAATTTTTTATAATAAATCATCATTGTGGAAATAATAACAATTAATTTTCAGATCGCAAAATAGTCTTTTAGAGTGCAGGGTGGGATAATTATTTGATTATACTCTTCACAAATAAAGTATTGATTTTAAATTAAAAGGGAGGAATACCTTTTTTCACCAACGTAAACTTAAAATCACTCATAATATCTTTTTTTTCACTTTATGATTATTATATATGGTGAAAAATTGATTTCTATATTTAATCATTTCAAATGAGCGCGCGATTAACATCTAATGAGGCTGCTGGCGCAACGCATGCGCAGTGCGGTTGGGGAGCCAAATTGGGAGCACTGCTCGTGACGTCACCTGGCCAAGTGTCTGCATTCCGAGGGCCAATCGTTTCCCGGGGGATATCTTTGGATGCGGCACACAGTGGCTGAATCGGGAATTTAATATTAACACTCGAATACAGCCTACAATTCTTAACCGATTTTTAAACTTTCTGCCCATAAATTGCCAAACTATGAATTCGTTTATAAAATTTGTTCATAGAATAAACAAATAATATTGGATGATAAGTCTGCATTTTTTAAGAATCACCACTAATATAATTTAAAGACGATCTGAAATAAAAACGGTTACTTTCTATCTACTACTAAGAAAGAAAAACGATTACTATTTGCCAATAAATGCCTAAAATATGCATTTGTTTATATACTTTGTTTATAAAATAAACAAAATATACCAGAAAACAAATCTTCATGATCAAATATGACCTTGTCGATAAAATCAAGCAATTTCAACTTACAAATATAATTTGCAAGCAAAATTTCCACGATGTTGACATTTTGTTAATATCATTTGTTTAGAACAATTAAATTCGATATCCTGCTAATCATTCATATTCTTTAGATACTTCGACATTCATTTTAATCGATAATAAGATTAATTGAGTTATTTATTCAAAGACAAGGAATAATAAATAAAAAATGTCTCATTTTCGCTCTTTGCTTATTTATATAAAAAATAGAAAATGATGAAAATTAAAAAATCTAATCCATAAACGCTCTTATGCAACTATTGCTGATCACTTCCAAACAAAAAATTTGAAAATCGGTTAAGAATTGTAAGCTGTAGGCGATTTTGAATAGTAAATTCCCAATTCACCCCACTGTGCGGCACCTCACTAGCGAACCTATGATAAGTTCCAAGAACTAAGAAAATGATATTAGTTAAAAAGAGATGGAGATAGCGATATCTCTTCTTAACCAATGGCATTTTTTAGTTCTTGGGACTTATTATAGGTTCGCTAGTGTGGTGCCGCATCTAGGCTTATCGTCATGGAGAATAGACATAAGGAGCTCAAAGTCCCACTGCTGTACATTGACTTCACCAAAACCGAGCATTTTTCTGTCGGATGTACAATAACGCATCGAAACACTAGATCTTCTCGAGCGCGGCGCTAGTGTGGTACGCGTATCGATTTCCGCCGTCATGTATTTTCCTTTAACCTGGTACTGTAGATTGAAGAGAGAAAATTTTTAACTTTTCTCAACATCAAAAACCCGGATATGAATGCAATGAAACTAAATTCCAAAGGAAACCTTTAGTGCATTTTAAACTAGTGAAAAATTCAATATTTATAAAGTACAATAATCCTGACTTTCACGTTGAAATCAAAATCTTAATTATTCTCTATTCAAATCGTTATACCGCGAAAGTTATGTTAATTCGTTGGCGCAATAATTCAAAAGTTCCTATCTTGTCCATTTCAGGATCACACACTTTAAAAAAAGATGTTTGGCGGTGGATAAAATTATATAAATCTCTTTTATGTCAATAACAATTTATCTCTGTAAATCACATATCACAATCGTAAAAATTAAAAATGTGTCAATGTCAACAAAGGCAGCTACCATTCAATACGCGTGCCACACTAGCGCCAGACACGGGAACGCGAAGTATTGTAACCATTTTCATACGACAAAAATGTGCTCATTTTCGGTTACACTACTTTGGTCTTCTTATATCTATTCTCCATGCTTATCGTAGAAGGAAGATAGGTATAGAGGCGACAAAGCAGCGGACAGCTTGGTGCACGCTAAGGGAGCGAGACGGCAGGGGAAGGCTCAGTTAGGTTTAGTTTGGGAACCAGCTACGCGTGACGCTAGTGCCACGAACCAGTGCTTTGTGCCTAATGTGTATGAGATTGCAGCACTCTAAAATTTTCACGATTCAGTCAAATGCATTCTATTTAAAAAAATTCAGCTGGAAATTGTTCACATTTTAATATCTGTTTTATATTTGCTCCTTTTCAATAAACAGTCCAATATTGTCAAATATTTAAAAAAAAAATTCTTTTTCATTAAAAAACAATTTAAAATTGAATGAAGGTTGGAAACAGGGTCTAAAGTTGCATTTGGATGTTTCAAATTATTTACTACTAAGCCAAAGTACAACTCTTCAACTATGGGGAAAATAAATATCAGGATTTTCACTGCAGCCATAACCGGTTTAACCTGGCAGTGGAGGAGTCAGGGGGGGGGGGAGCCGAGTGACGTCAAGCCATTGTCAAATGTCCCTCCCCGCTCGGTTCAACTGAGAAGTGCACATCTGTCCAAGTAGTATCGAAAACCCGACACGATCACGAGCCGATATATCGACTTCCTGAGCCAAAGTCGAGTCGAGCCAAAACTGACTCGATCCACGCCCGATACTGTTGGCTAGGGGTGGGACTCCGATGCCTTGATTCGAACGGACCTCTCTTTCTACCATGTGAGATAGACAACGAGCTGCAATCCAAGTTGAAACGATCGTTTCGAAAGCTCTCTTTCTATCGTATATGGTGGACAAAGAGGGTCCGATGGTGTTTCAACGACAAGTCGTACTTATCGTTTCATAACGATCGAAACCATCGTTTCGATTTCGATCGCGCCTCCTTGTCTATCGCACATGGTAGAAAGAGAGTTCCGTTCGACTTAAGGCATCAGAGTCCCAACTCCCACTGCAGGATCGAGTCGGGATCGTGTCGAGATCGGGAAATGTCGCTCGACGGCATCACTAAGTCCATACTAAAATACGAAAACTGTGAATCAAATTATTCATTAACGTAGGAATTTTGTACTAATCAAGTATTGCTGATTTTTGCTATGCAAAAAAATCGCAACATTTTCCTTATTGTTGAAAACATGTAGTAGTGCCAGCTTCACGCGAAGCTGTAACTACCACAATAAAAAACTATTACCCACAGTAAATTCTCTTTAACGTATGAATTTTGTAATAATTAAGTGCTGCCGATTTGTGCCATGTAAAAATTGCAACATTTTTATTATATTTAAACACATATAGTAATGTCAGCTGCACGTGAAACTGTCGTTAACACACAAAAGTACGAAAACTATAAACATTATCATTATTTATTTTCTTTTTTCAAACAAAAATTCGGTGAAACATTCATTTTGTGAATCACCTGGGGTATAAATGTTCTTCAAGCAGAACAATTTTTAGATTTAGGCAAACAAAATTTATATTTTTAATACAAAACTGTTGTAAAAAATAATTTTTTTCATATTCACACTTGTCTGAAATATCTGAAAAATTTGTTTATAACCGTTTGGAAAGAAAATTGTCTAAATAATTGGTTCAAATCTGTGAATTACAGAAAAACTGATTAAGCCACCCATAAGGAATCTTTTTAATTTTGTAGAATTTTCTCAAAATTTTAGAAAAAATTCTAATCATCTAAAAAAATATCTAGAAGTTTTTAGAAAATTTCATAAATAATGAAAAATTAAAACAAAATTTAAAACAAAATGAAAAACAATAAAAATAAAAAATGTAACCGGAAGTTTAAAAGATACTTAGGAATCTTTGGAAATTAGAAGAGATTAAAAATATTTTAAAACTTTGAAAAAATTCTGAACATTTGCAAAATATTTTAAAATTTGTTCTAAGCGTCAAAAAGTCTCAAATATTTTTTAAAATACCTAAATTTTCCTAAAATTTTGTGCAAATGAAGAAAGTTAAAAATGAATGGTCATTCGAAAATTGTATTTTGTAGTAAAAATTATTTTTTTTTCGTCAAATTATAATTTTTTTTTAAATTCTGGACTGCAAAATCAATAATTTTGATGAAAATATGTTATTTTTATAAAAGATTCAACTCTTTTGGTAGGAATTTATTCTTTTTTTTTTCAATTTTTTTATTGAAATTGCAAATTATCTTTTTCTGGTTGAGGATTCAACTATTTTCTCAAAAATTTGTCACTTTTGGATGAATTTAACCATTTTTTATTAAAATAAAAATCTTTCTGCATTAGAATATCAAACAGTATATTTTTCACTGAAAATTCATCTTTTTTGTTGGAAAATCCAACTAATTAGTTGAAGATCAACTTTTTCTCAAGATTTTTTAAATAATAATAATATATATATATGATATAGAATATAAATAATAATAAATTCAAGAAATAGATATTTGAAATTTTTTTTGCAGTCAAAATTACTTTTTCTCTCAGACGGAGAAACTACACGCGCGCGCAGCACGCGATTGATAATGATAGTTACTATTTAAAAAAATGATTTTTGTTGATGTTTATTCATTATTTGTATATAATTATAAATTCAAAGAAAAGTTCAAAATTTCAGAACAAAAACTCAATTTTCTAGCCTTATTCAAACAGAATATTATTCTTAATAATAAATGAATAGTTAAACAATTATTTTTGTTAACTTGAATTAAGTTTTATTTCACTCTAATAGAAAAGTGTACGGAAAGTGAAAAATTTCAGAAAAACCACATTTTTCTAGGATTATTCTAAGAGAATATTGTTATAAATAATAATAAAAAATTGTTTCAGCAATTACTTTTGTAATTTGATTGATTGTAGCCTCGCTTTAACTGAAAAGTTGAAAATCTCGGCCAAAATAACACGGACTTTCTAAGTCTATTCTACGAGAAAATTGTTATAAACAAAAATAAATTGTTTCACAAATTCATTCAAACATCTATTTATCAGTATAGTCCTAATATTGACAATTGTCAATAACATGTACAAAAACGTATTTTTTCTTATAGAAAGTACATGCTAAACTTTATAGGTTTGCGGAACTTGTACATATAATTTTTTTTCGACAAAAATACACTTTTTCGGAAAAAGAAAAAAATGTGGATCACCCTATGAGGCATTGACGAAATATAGAAAAAAGCGTTGAGAACAATAATACATTCACTTTTTAATGTAATTAATGGGGTTACATACATTTTGATCCGACTTCGGATTATAAACAATATTATATTTTACTTTCGATTTTTTTGAATAATTAACGGTACTCAATGGCCAGTGAATCGTGATCTCCAAATTCTTCAGAAAAATTTTGTGGGAAGATTGGGCGCAATCTGCCCACTTGACATTCCTTCATTTCATCTGGGGTCATAACGAAAACTTCCTTGGTTATCATATTTATTTTTATTCTCGGATGAAATTCATTGTAATGATACACTCCACGAAGAATACCACTGTGCTCCATGAATGCAAAAACTTCACCATCGGATGTTGATAAAACAATAAATTCTCGGGTTGGAATAGGCTTATAGATTTTTAAATGTCCTAACCACACATAAATACATTTTTCGGCAGGAAAAACGTATCTACGGAATTCAAATCGCCGGTTCTGATTTGTGCGGGGGATAAGCCGAACATATCCAAGTTTGTCTAGTGGATATCCGAGCACTTCAACAAAAGTAAGCCTGCCAGAAGGAGTGCTGCCAGTAGGAGATCTCGACCTGGACCTGGACATGGGCCCGGCACGAAGATAATTCTCCTGAAAAGTAGCAGTCCATGGTCTAGAAGAACTCGAGTCTGAGTCCGAACTTAATTCTGCAAGAAGAAATAGAGGGTTCATTAAAAATTTTTTTTTGTTCAACGCATGCCACGGTGAGCCTCAACCATACCTTCTTTTGTCAATTTTATCACGTACTTGTGACGAATGAATATTGAATTGTAATGTTGAAATGGATTCGAAAAATGAAACGATTGACAATGATTTGGAGATAATATATTTGTGTCTGAACCATAAAGTAATCTTTACACCCACGCTCCGCCCTTATGAACCACTTGTTTGTATCTCATCGCGCCTGGGCACTTTTTGAATTGCTTATTTAATCAAGTCCCTAAATTGCATATTCAATCCGATTAAAACTTTAAAAAAAGATGGAATTCGATTCAACTTATGAGATAAATGCGAAGCCTGATTGAAATTAGATTGCCTATTTATTATCAACGGAACGTCAGGGGTTTTGAAAAAATTGGTAAAAGACCTTGCGCTAAGCCCACAATAAATTTGAGCTCGATGATCGCCGGGGCGATGTGATGCTCAACCGGTGGCTACTGTATAGTATTAATGAACTCTGTTCCACTTCACCATGGAAGTCGAGTCAATGAAGAATGCGTTTTTAGTTTGTTCTTTTTTCATTAGAGAAAATTATAATCATTTACCACCAAAAAAGGGCAGTTTGCGTTGTAATTCCCGATATATACTTAGAGTCAACTTTCCACTTTAATCATTCGTTTCATTTTTTACTGAAGAAATGTATGAAATGAAACATGCGTACCATATTGAATTCAATATTGAACGCTTAATATTTCAAGTGGAATTAAATTGTATTTTCAACAAAATAGCTATTTCAACCAAAGAAATTAATTTTCAACGAAAAATGTGAATTAGTCACCAATAAGATTAATATTCTACCACAAAAGACAAAGTTTCTACAAAACACAGAAATTTTCAACAGAAGAATTGAATTTTGAACTTAAGAAGACAAACGTTCAGCCCAGCACGGAATAGTTAAATTTTCAGTTAAAAAAATGTATTTACGACAAAAAAATGTCAACAAAAAAGTGAAGTTTTGAACAAAAGAAAAAAAGGTTTTTCAACTCAAATGAATAGATGAATTTTCAACAAACAAACAAATTAATTTTTTTATGTCGACACATGCATGATTTCAGCCCTTTTTGACGCCTATGAAGCGGGGCTAAAGCTTTACTTTTTACTCCCTAGGGAGTAAAAAATACTTTTTACTCCCTAGGGAGTAAAAAATACTTTTTACTCCCTAGGGACTGAAAAGTGACGTCAGACATGAATAATCAAAATTATGCATCTATGAGCTCGCATTTTATGATTATCAGCCCACTCACCGTAAAAACTGTAAGGAAATTTTGGTTGCAGATAATAGAATTTTTCGGCTATTTATGGAAAGTTACCATATATACCTGTACAATTACCATAAATTACCGAAAATTTTCAATAATTTCCGGAAATTTATGGAAATTTTTAAAAATGAATTTTGGGTAATCCATGGTAAGTTACCATATTTACCTGTAAAATTACCATAAATGACCGAAATTTTTCATACATTTCCGGAATTTTATGGAAATTTTTAAAAATGAATTTTGTGTCATTTATGGTAAGGTACCATATTTACCTGTTCAATTATCATAAATGACCAAAATTTGTTATAAATTTCCGGAAATTTATGGACATTTTTATAAATGAATTTTGGGTAATCTATGGTAAGTTACGATTTTTACCTGTGATATTACCATAAATGACCGGTATTTTTCATAAATTTCCGGAAATTTATGGACATTTTTAAAAATGAATGTTGGGTAAGTTACCACATTTACCTGTAAAATTACCATAAATGACTGAAATTTTTCATAAATTTCCGGAAATGTATAGAAATTTAAAAAAATGAATTTTGGGTAATTTGTGATAAGTTACCATGAATCACCTCTAAATTACCATAAATTAGGTTAACATTAATTTCATGCTTCATCATATAAAATCTAATATGGACTCAAATCATGACTGTATTTCGAGAAATGTCTGAAATCATCCATTTGTTATAAAAAATATCATATGCGCAAAGGGGGAGAGGCACTTTCTCTCCGCCTAGGTGCATAATATACTATGAGATCAAACACTTGCATTTATAACCAAATGGTTGAATTTTCAACAGATGAATTTTTAACAAGGAGAAATGAATTTCCAACCAAGGAAATAGATCTTCAAATAATAAAATGAACTTTTAAAAAAATAGTTAAACTTTCCACCAAATATTTAAATTTTTATCTAAGAAGATAAAGTTTTTACAAACAAAAAAAATTAATTTTTAACAAAGTACATACATTTTCAACAAAAAATGTAACAATTGAATGAACAGTTAATAACAAAATAATTTTTCCAAACGAAAAAAGTAACTTGCAGCAAAATATTTAAATCCTCAACCAGTGAAATAAGTTTTTAACAAAGTAATTCAACTTTCAACCAAGTATTCGAATTTTTGTTAAAAAAAATGAATTTTTCAAGAAAAAGTTAAATTTTCAACAAAATAATGAAATTATCAGCCGAATAAGGTAAACGGCCCCGTAATCGTGACCTTAGTCCGATCAATAGTCGTGATGACAATTTTCTTGCTTTTTACTTAAGTTAAATGAATGTCATTTCTATTTCCTACTATTAAATGCTAAAAATAAATAGGTTTTATCATTGAATGTTACTTTAAACATATTTTTGAACAATATATTCAAATTATAACCAAATTTCACGATCACTGGGACCTTCGCGATTACTAGGAAATTTACCTTAGTTGAATTTTTAAATAAAAAAGTAGTTTAGAATTCAACCAAGTAGTTGAATTTTCAATCAAAAATATGAATTCTCAAAGGAAAAATGTAATAGTTGATATTTCAACCAGAATAATCAAATTTCAGTATTTCGAATATTTCAAACATTTCATAAATTTACAAAAATTTTGATAAATTTTTAAAAATTAAAATTTTTGATGAATTTTGATAACTTTCCAAAAATTTAAAAATTCATCAGAATGTTACGCCACGGCCTGTGCTACACGCCGTGATTTGACATGTGTGTTATACTTTAAAATAAAATTATCCTCTCGATCTTCCGAGCGGCTAGAAGATTAGTTGCGGGATTTTGCTCGGTTCAAAGGGTTGAAACCCCTCTTGCTTATTCAATCTTCTTGATGGAAAATGAGGAACTGAGTATTAATGTCAGGAAAAAACATGTTAATTTTAATACACTTTATTATGATCATAGAAGACAAAACAGAAAGATATAGCGTAGGTACATATTATTTAATTTATGCCGATTTATTAGTAAATTTTAAACTTTAAGGGGGTGGGGGAAAAATTTATAGTATTTTTTAGAGAACTTGCTGATACTTTTTTAGGTAAGATAACTTCAACGAGTTAGTTTTTTCCCGTGTGATGTAACTGTAACGAGATACTTAAAAAAAGTTACTTACCCAACACAGGCTGGTCGGCTCTTCGGCTTGGTTCGTTAGGAGAAGGTTGATTTCTCCGGCGAACGGGAAATTTCTTGCGCCGAGGAACATTAGGTGAGTTGCTCTCCGAACTTAATTCTGTAAGAACAAATATATGATATATATAAAAAATTTCGAAAAATTTATCAAAGGTTGCAAAAGATTCTAGAATTTTTAAAATTTTGGTGAATTTTCAAAATTTTTAAAACTTCGATAAATTTCCAAAAATTTTCAAAAGTTTTGATCCGAATTTTCAAAAAATTTTAAACTGAAAATCTCGGAACAAACCCTCGAAAGAAACTAGGGTAACAAACGCCGCTAAATATTAAATTCTTACTAGCATGATATACAAAATTAAAGTAGAAATATATATATATATATATATATATATATATATACAATAAAAAATATATAATAAATTCCTCTGGAATCAAACCGAAGGGCCTATGACAAAGCCACCGAACGCGTCCTGGGGTTGCGGATAGAGGATCCCTGTACCAAGGGTTTCTTCTGAATATGGTTCCAATAATTAATAAGCAGTCGCGGACAATTGTCGAGTTGTCTCGAACGGTGACTCTGGGATAGCGGGCGATCTCTTAGCGTATGCAGCCTTATCCTCGCATGCGGGGCTCTACAAGGATGGACGAAACCTTTTCCCTAGCTGCTCGTGAGAACCACAAAAATAACACTAAACATAATTGTTGTAAGTGCGGTTTGAAACAATCGAACGCGCAGGGTAGTGGGTCGGAAATACCCTAGAGTTGGGGGAGCCAATAAAGACGGAGTCAATGCGATGGACCAGCGGAAAATCAAATACTTTTAGATGGACGGATCGACTCAATGACGACCTGTTACAGTGCTATGATACCTGTTTGGCCCCTGAACGAGAGGGTTAGATGGCACGACTGCATGCTCTGTGGAGCGATAAACACCCAGAGCTCTCGCACTTTTCGCATCAACGTCTCCGAAACCATGTCGAACATCTCCAGAAAAGGGGCTATTTAAACGGAGCGCCTACTCTACCGCAGGCGTAGCCAGAAAAAGGCCAAGGATCTGGCAAAGCTGGATGACGAGCTTCGTGGAGATTTTTCCGAAGAGTCCGACCTCTGGACCATCAATTGTGGTGTGTATAATGCAGCAAGAACTTTGGCGGATGCCAACGAAAAAACAAAACCAACGGCTGATCATAAGACCAAAAGACGAATGCATTAACTCAGCAGAAAGATAGGCTGGGCAAGACAGTATGTGTCCCGCATTCAGCGGGTGATTAACTTTATAACATCTGGCAGGAATTTCACCACCAAGGTTCGACAGTTGGCGCGCTAACTGCGGATCCGTAATCACTCACTCAACAAGTCAAAGCTTCTGACCATCAGGCAGCATAGTGTTTACAGAACACAAGTACTACCTGACGCTAGGAGATTTCTAGAGCGAAGGTAGAGGTTTGTCAGAGAAAAAAGAACAGTTTTTCTCTGACCCATCCCGACTCTTCCAAGATCCTCCAATTACTGTCGACCATCCCCCCAAACCAGAGAAGGTTAAAGCATTTCGGAAAAGAAGTCTACGATGTCCAGCATCCACCGAAAGAAGACCCAGAGAACATAAATAGCTCCAGAGAGCTGTGCAGTCCCTTCATTACACCTGAGGAGGAATGCCCACTCATTACTACCGAGGAGGTGAAGAAAGTATCAAGAAGCATGAAGAACTATTCCGCTCCGGGACCAAATGGTATCAAGACCTTCTGGTGGAAGAAGTTTCCCTCAACCCATCAGCACCTGGCCTGCATTTTCACCTCATATCTAAATTCGGAAGAGCCTATTCCGAAGAGGTTGGTGAAAGGGCGTACAGTGCTCCAGCTAAAGATGGGCAACTTAGCTGACCCTAAAAATAACAGGCCAATCACTTGTCTGGAGACGCTGTATAAGATCTTCGCAACTATCCTGAATGATAGGGTTATTTGGACTGTGTGGCCAGAGTTGTACGAATAACGCGGCTCAAAGAAAGGCGTAGCAGGATGTCGACAGAACCTGCTCATTGATAGATGTATTTGCAAAGACGCAGCATCCTATCAGCGCTACCTATCGAGCGCCTGGATTGGTTACCGGAAAGCTTTCGATTCGACCTCCCATAGACTTATCATCTGTCTGTTCGAAAGTTCAAAGGTTCATCCGCACATCGTGAGTTGCATAGAGAGATTAGTGCTGCTTCGGAAACCCATGTTTACTAGCTCAGCTGGAAAACATCGTGTGACAACTAAAAACGTCACCTTTTAGAGAGGTGTCTTTCTGGGCGACACCATGAGCCCACTCCTTTTCTGCCTCACATTATTGTAACTATCTCTCGCACTTCGTCATTCTGGAGGGTACTTCTGCGGCAAACCTGGACTAATGTATTTTACATGGATGATCTGAAGATCTATGCTAAAAATAAATATAAACTAAATCAAGCTTTAGAAATTGTCAAAGTGTACACACAAGAGATTGGAATGGGGTTTGGGTAAGAAAAATACGCCAAGGTTTATTTGAAGCGACGAAAACTTAATGGCATCCGCAAGGACCCTGAGCTCATGGACAAAAGCGATATACGACACCTCGGCGCTGGACAGCCCTATACATACCTGGGCGTGACACAGAGCCACATTCAGGATGTGACATGTATAAAGGATACTCTCCGAAGCAGATAAAAACCTCTCATCCGACTAATTTGGTCTTCCGAACTGTCGGCGAGGAACAAAGTATCTGCAACAAACATTCTTGCCGTCCCGGTAGTACTCTATTCATTTAGAGTGGTTCCTTCGACAAAGGACAAGCTCAGATACCTCGATATTGGGTCACGAAAGGTGATGCAAATAAAAAAAAGCATGCACCTTAAGTCTTCTGTGCCGCGACTTTACATCTCACGTTGTCAAGGTGGTCGCGGAATACTGAATCTCGAATGTCTTCACAACATGATTATTCTGGGTACAGCACATGTAGTCGCAAATGGACGCGACCCTCTTCTTACAATGGCCAGGAAGCACGAAGAAGTAAGCAAAGGAGCCTTTCTGTAAAAAGCAGCAGAGGAGGCTGCTGAAACACTCGGTCTTAACTTCAATATCAGGGGTGAGCAAAATGCATAAAATCTTATCCATCTCGAGTACTCACTTCTAAAGGCCTGGATTAAGAAAGCACAGAAGCAAAACTTCAGCGAACAGCTCCTCCACAAGAGGATGCACAGGATTTTTCACAGAAATGTGAAGGATCAGTCGATGTCGTATGAGCTAACGTTTGCTTTCCTCAATTCACTCGGATTGAATTCGGGCGGATAGTGTGTATTTCGGAAAATTAAATCATACTAGCCCCAGCGCTAAACTTGATCGCTTAGTTTCAGAAATTCATTCAAAGTCAATCATGAAGACAAACCCGCCAAATGTGCATTTTCAAGAAATGTTTGTAATTACAAATTCTGTAATTCA
Source organism: Andricus curvator (assembly GCA_932195095.1). Classification (NCBI taxonomy): domain Eukaryota; kingdom Metazoa; phylum Arthropoda; class Insecta; order Hymenoptera; family Cynipidae; genus Andricus; species Andricus curvator. The sequence goes on along the minus strand of CAKNYM010052193.1, from coordinate 24,132 downwards.
TATTATTATTATTGAAAATATTTTATTTGTGGGACACGAATAATTTGAATATTAAAATCTATTAATGAACAAAATGTTTTATTCATTAATATAATTACTAACTAAAAAACTAACGGAATGAGGGCAAAATGTATAGTATTTATTAGAGAACTTGAAGGTACTTTTTTGAATAAGATAACTTCAACGAGTTAGTTTTTTTCTGTGTGATGTAACTGTAACGAGGTACTTGAAAAAAAGTGACTTACCCAACACAGTCTGGTCGGCTGATCGGCCTCGGTCGCTCGAAGAAGGTTGATTTCTCCGGCGAACGGGCGATTTCTCCCGCCGAGGAACACTACGTGAATCGCCCTGCGAACGTAATTCTGCAAGAACAAAGAGAAATAAATGAATTTCTTATTTTGTATTTTTACACTGAGAAAAACATGCTACAGAAGATGCAGTTTTATTTATTTGATAAATTTCCAAAATTTTCAAAATTTGGATAAATTTCAAAAAGTTTCCTAAATCAAACTTTGCGAAAAATTCCAAAATTTTCCATGTTTCCAAATTTTGGAAATTTCAGATTTTTGAGAACTCAAAATTTTGACAAATTTCTAAAGATCTTGGTAACTTTCCAAAAATATGAACATTCTTCAGAATTTCCAAAACTTTTTAAAATTTTCTAAAATTTCCGCAAATTTTATACTAACAGAAAAATATAACTAAAACAGCGATCAAGTTTTCCATAGTCTTTTCAATTTATTTAGAATCCACAAAAATTAAATTATTCCAGAAGTTTGCATCTGAAACTGTCATTTTGCATCGCGGTTTTTGAAATTTAGTCCTTTTAATCTAATGTGATATACTGAAACTTCATATTCTCGAAAGTATTGTCTGTGTGGTGCACTCGAGGCCTGACATAGTTCTCCTTGACTTCGAGAAACAAACCATGATAGTGTAGTTATCGAATTTTCTGCACCAGCTGACAAAAACATCACAACCAACGAGAATGAAAAGAAAGAGAGGTATAGGGAATTGATAAGGGAGTTGCGACGGTTTTACGCGGAATTTTCTGTTAAGCTAGTCATTCTGATCATCGGTGCTCCAGGAGGTTCCAAGCTTTCACTGGTTAATAGCCTAAAAAGCATCCCTGCCTGTCAACAAAATGCTAAGACACTCAGTCCTCAGGGTGCATGAAACTTCTGCCGGATCATCGTATTGAGTCCATCGCAGACTGTAACCACCTATCTCACGGTCGTGAGACATGGTTACAAACTTTCAACTATATATGTATGTATGTAGGTATATATAGTTAAAAGTTTGTCATAAGGACAACCGCAGGATTTCGCCGGGAGCGCGTGCTAATCTGAAAAATTGCACCCGTTCCCAGCGAAATCGCGGTAAAATTTCAGCTGCAGCCACGTCTCACGACCGTGAGATAGATGGTTACAGTCTGCGACGAACTCAATACGATGATCCGACAAAAGTCTCGTGCACCCTGAGGACACGGAGCGACCCAAGGACGACCGCCTTCTGCATTTTCCCCGCAAGTGTCTCAGCATTTTGTTGACATGCAGGGATGCTTTTCGGGCTATTAACCAGTGAAACCTTGGCAGCTCCAAGAGCGCTGATGATCAAGACGATTAGCTGAACAGAATATTCCCGGTATAACTGTCGCAACTCCCTTATAAGGTCTTTATACCTCTCCTTCGTTTCTTCCTCCTTGGTTGTGACGTTTTTGTGAGCTTGAGTGCGCAACAGAAACAATTGTCGAAAATATGAAGTTCCAGTATATGCGGCACTTCTCATTGTCGACAATTGACTCTATTTCTCTAGGAGCGTTTAGCAGAGAGGTCTTTGGGCTAATGCCATAAGAGTGACAGAGATGGTAATAAAGCACTCTTAGTGCCGCATTGTGCCGTTGGATGTAGGTTGTTCCAGCATGAGTTGGACAACTAGATAGTATGTGTCCTAGATGCTCGCGGTGTGCATGACACGCTCTGCAGCTATCATCGGGAATGTCTTGGCCCAAAATGTGGCGACGGTATGCTAGAGTGGAAATGACACCGTCTTGACATGCCAAAATGAAGCCCTCCGTGCTCAACTTCAATCCGGGTGATCTAAGGAAAGCAAACGTTAGCTCATACGACATCGACTGATCTTCCACATTTCTGTAGAAGATGCCGTGCATCCTCTTATCGAGGAGCTGTTCGTGGAAGTTTTTCTCCTGTGCTTTCTTAATCCGGGCCCTCAGGAGTGAGTATTCAAAAAGAATAAGATTTGATGCATTTTGCTCAACCCTAATATTGAAGTCAAGGCCGAGTGTTTCAGCAGCCAGATAGTTTTCTTGCCAGACTTGCCAGACCACGGGATTCCAATTGATAAAAATTTCATGATTTCTTTTAATTTTCGTTCGTATTATTTTATTTTATTTCATATTCAACTCGAGTGGCCAGGGTGGATCAACCACCCCCACACAACAATAACAACAACTGTCAGATTATACGAGGGTGGCTGCAGTGGATGTCTGCTGTCGCCAGGGATTGAGAAGAGGCGATTTTCTTGGCGCATGCGTAGTGGATGGGATTCCTGCACGTGCAAGAGCGCTCTGAAAAACAGGATCAAGCTGGCGCAGAGAATCTGCGCGGTGAGCCGAGTCAACCCACCCCTGGACCATCATCTAGCGGCAGACCACGAAGTTCTGCGTGGCACTGAACGCACTTCGACTATGCGCCACCACACTGCTGGGAACCGAACCTGGAAGTTGTCCCTATTCCTTTGGTCGTTCCTCTCCCTCAGTAGTTCTATGCTCATTACGCGAGTGGCGCTCCGACTCCTATGAGAGGGAGAACGGAGACGCCACTCTGAAAATGCATTTGTGATTCTACACTTGAACTGAATGCTTCGCCTGTCAGAACGGGAAATTATAAAAGATTGTAAGAGATGATTTTGGAACCGAGAAATACCCTGAGTTAAATGTAAAAATTAACAATCAAAATGAGAGGACGATCGCGACGAGGCAGGACATTGCCAGGTAGGTTCCCTATCATTTCTTTTTCGTAAATTTAAATTCATCTTCGCGTTTCAACGTCGTGTTTCGAATTGGTTGACACACGCCGTTGAAATTTGTAAATTGCTGACCTCGGTCAAGGTCAACGGGTTTCAATTTGCGTCAGTCAATCTCACGTAAAGTTGTATATTTTCTGGGTCAGCATGGACCCCCTCTAGTGCGGTAAAAATGATCAAATTATAAAGTATAATAGCATATATTGTTCAAGTGGTCACTCGGACCACATTATAAAATAAATTCGTTCTGTGTCAAAATGGCGTCATCGTGTCCGGCTTGTTGGAAAGGTCGTGTCGTGTCAGTAGCCATACTCGAGAAGGGGTTAATGCCCATCTTTTATTAACTTGAATGTAGTTTTCGACTTCTTCTTGTTTTACTTTCGTTTTGCTTTGGGCGAAGGCCCACTCGTGATAATTATGATTACTCAATTGTAATCCTACTCGTGAACTTCCTTACTAAATTATATCTGGTGTCTAATGCTAAAATGTTGATTTTCTTTAAACCTCACCTCCCCCTGCGTTGCCCCTTACTCCGCCACTCTGCTGGAGCTGTCGAGCGAATAAACCTTTGACTCATTCAGAATAATTAAGATGATTTAAAATATCTTTCGGTAGTTTTAGATTCGAAAACTATCTGGCGGCCTCCAGGCAACTATTGGACTCATTTTTAGTCAAATCTTAAATGTAATTTTGAGTAAATTAAAATAATCGGCAAAAAACTGCTTATAATATGACGCCCTACGCATGGGCCTGGGTCACGCAGAGGGAAGTTTAGGAAGATTTGGAGATTGAACAAAATGGAACTTTCAAATTTCCACTCCAAAATAAAATAAAATTGAAAAGTAAGACAAGTTAAAGTCTTGAGAATTTAAGCGGAACAAATAAAGTTCCAATCATAATGGAAATTGTTTTGAAGTTTGAGGTGACTGGTGATAACAGAGAATGAGTCACCACACAGGCATCTAATTTGAATGGCGATTCGGATATTGACGAACAGCACTGACCAAATTAAATTTCACCAATTGAAAATAAAATTTAATTCTAAATAATAAAAGAAAAAGAAGTGAAAATATCAGAATCGAATTAAATTATCATGAGAAACAAACTAAGTCAAAATGGAATTGAAGTTTAAATAAATTTTATTTTGGGTTTAATCAAAACAAATAAAATCTTCTTTTGAAAATGAAAATAAATTAATCACTAACTATGTCATTTCTAGTCCAACTTTTTGAAATTTTTGTTCATGCCGTAATTGACACAGGTGGGCATCGAAATTTAATTGGTCAGCAGGTACTGCAAAATGCCAACTATCCGTTACCAATTGAACAATCTGATATAACCCACATTTCTGATCTGTCATTAAATCAGATTCCGGTTTTGGGGGTTTGGAGCTTGTCGGTCACGGTGGCCAATAGAACAGCAGAATTGGAATTCTTGGTTCTGGAGAATTTTAGTGACAGCTGTGTGCTGGAAACGAAGTTTCTCGAAGCTTTTAACGTCACCATCACCTTCAATTAAAAAAAAAAAACTACTAAAAATTGTTTGATTATCTTTTTTGAAGTCTCAAGGATAAACAGACGAAGAAGTTTGGAGCGACAGTGGGGTGAGTTTGACATAACCTCAATGCAATTGCGAATAATACTCACCTAAATTGAATAATGGTGATTATCTGTCAGTTAAAAATTGTTTCTTTGTCCTTTTTGATGTACCATGGATGAATAGACAAAACTGAAGTTGCATTGCAGCAGCATCGACATAACCTCAATGCAGTATTAAATAATAATCCTCTAATTGAATAATAATGGTTATTGGTCAGTTAAAAATTGTTGTTTTTTTTTCTTTTTGATGCACCAAGGACAACCAGATAAACGACCCTAAGGTTGCATGGTAGTGACGCCAACATAACCTCAATGTCAACTGAGAAATTGAACCCATAAATTAATTAAACATGACTGTTGGTGGAAGTGAACCACACCGATCCTAGAAATCACCTCAGGCTTCAACAATTGTAATTACCTGGATTTGCGTATTCCACCAGGATAATTAGAAATTTGATTGAAATTAATCTTTTTGATGTGCATGATAAATTTAAGGATAATTGATTGACGTGAAAATACTTTGAATATTTTTTGTTGTTGATTGTACCTTGAAATTTTGAATTTGTCTGTGAATTGAATATCCATTTAAAATGGCGGATGAGCGAAACTTTGAAATCCCACCTTACGTGTTGTCGATGTCCGAGGATGACCTCAGACGATACTTGGGCGAAAGGGGACTTGACATATCGGGATCCTTCGAGGTTCTACGGGCTCGCGCCATACTGTCCCTGAGAAGGACAGTTTCGGTACCGGAAGTGAATCAATTCTCGAAAGGCGAACCGGAAATGGACATGGGAGGCGTGCATCGCCCGTTCAAATTACAGGAGGTTATCAATGAAATTGTAGGCCGGGTATCACTCCACACAGAGAGAGAACCCTCGCGTAGTTGTAGTGAGGGGTATCCCTACGACGAATGCTTGGGTGCCGCCCGGAGATTATTCGAATCTCAAGCTTTCGGTACTGGGGGCAATTAAGTAGCAGGCCCCTTGAACCACATCCTACACCGTCATACTCTGGTGCAACTAGCGTCCCTACTTCGGTCACTAGTACCTCCTCCGTGTTCTGCTATACGAGGCCAGTAATGACCTCGATCCCTTACGCACCGAACAGTATTGAAAAAGTGGGGGCTGCGATGCAGGGTACGTCCCTTGTCATCGCGTCGCAACACGTGGACACTCAAAATGGAGCCATATCACGGTTCTCGACCAATCCTTGCGCGCGTCTTGAGGGGGCCAACCACACACGAACCACTCCATATAGGGGATAGAAAAAACATCCGCTGACGTCATCGTCCAAACGCGACCAAATACAAACTCCGTCAACTCAGGAACGCGTTCAGCCGGTAACTGGGTACAATAATTTTGTTCCGGCCAATAGTTCAGTCTTCGTGTCGACAGGGGCATTGCCTGGCCTATGTGCAGATTTTTTGGCATCTAAGCCGTTTGCGGCTGGACCACAGAAGTTTAGTCCCTACTTTCAGCAGACCACTACTGGGATGCCTCCGTCAAACCCTGCCACCTTACTCGTAAATTTTTGCGCACCCTAATCAGTCTGCAGGAGCTAGGCCCTCTCCCGCTCAGTACTCCCATTCTAGGTCCCACAAGGAAACTGTGGACACTATTGTAAAGAAATGGGGAATCACGTTCAGTGGGGACAATGAAACCAGTGTGGAAAATTTCTTGACCAAGGTAGAGGAGAGGCGTTCGGTCTCAGGCCTCACTGATGAGGAATTGATGATAGAGATTCCATTCATTCTTGAATAATTGCCCCCACAATGGTTTCATTATAATTGTCATGCCTGGCCTACATGGCAGCACTTCAAAACGGCATTCCTCATGATGTATGGAGACATCAATTATCAATTTCGTCTTGAAGAACAAGTCGCCACTCCTTATTAGGGTCGTGATGAAAGGACCGCTGATTTTCTAACCTGTTTGCAAAGTTTGTTTTTAAAATTTCAACGGCCTGTTACCATGCAAGAACAGATGGACTGGGCCCATCGTAATCTCAGACATGATCTTCAAAGGTCTATTTGCCGCTCCGAGTTTCCTGATTATAAACAGTTAACGCTGCTTGCAGCTGAAGTGAAAAGAACGGCGAACTTAGATGTAGGGGAGCGTTCACCTCCTAGCCCGGAAGATTAATTCTTCCCTGAATTGGCTTATGCCAAAAACACTAACCTTTCTCGCGGAGCTGGTAAAATTACTAGTGGCAACGCATCGAGCAGTGCCAATTTCTCTCTGGAATCCTTGGTAAGTGCGTTGGTCAAATTGGTGGATAAACTGGGCACCAAGGCCTCTTCACATATATACCATTAAGCCATTTCCCTTTCGGGGTAGGCGTGACACTACCCGATTCGGGTAGTGTTTCTAGGTTGATAACTTGTAGTAAATAACTACAAGTGTGGGCTCACCACACCCACGATGTGCCAACAGCACTCAGTTTTCTCGAATGGTCACCCATCCAAGTGCTAACCGCGCCCAACGCTGCTTAACTTCAGTGATCTGACGAGAACTGGTTTTTTTCAGCGTGGTATGGCTGTTGGTTTTGGTTGGTTTTGGTAAACATGATAAGCCTAATTCGAGAAGTGGTAATCAAACTCGAAATAATAATAATAAACCCAGTCCCAAAACCAATAAGGATGAAATTCATAATGAGGAGGGCTTTGCGCAGGCCTCAAGTAAGTCTGACTTCACAAGACGGAGTCCACCTCTGAGAAAGAGGCTCCAACCAAAGGTTGCACCCTGTTTCAATTGTGTTGAAGCTGATCACGGTTTGAGAAAATGTGAAACTCGATGGGCCAAGTTTTGCCATAATTGTGGCAAGCATGGTCAAGTTTGATAGACTTGCGATTCTGCTCATTGTCAGGGAAACCGCTAACAGAGGGCCGTCTTAGGGTCGGCGCCACTTCTTTTTTTCCAAAGCAGACCCTTATTTCTGCTATTAGTGATATACCTGACTCAACCCCTTCAAATTCGACTATTAAACTTGAATTGACTCAGAACTCTTCTTCTGAAACTAAACCTGAATTGACTCAGAACTCATCTTCTGAAGCTCAACCTGAATTGACTCAGAAATTATGTCTTAAAACCCAACCTGAATTGATTCAGAAACTACTTTCTGAAGCTAAACCTGAATTTCCTCAGGAGCTACCTCCTGAAACTCAACCTGAATTGGATTTCAATCACCCAGCTTCAACGTATGAGGCGGGTTGGGAGACCTCCCCACCCTCAGCCGCTCAATTGAATTCGGAAAATCATGTTCCCACTCGTTTTTCAAAATTGCTCTTTCATTCTAAATCATACCCATCTTTGAGTGCTGGACTTACCAAACTCTCAGATGCTCAGGGGACGAAGGGGCAGATCGATAACAACTCTTCTGCAACTACGCATGATCTTCTATCAGGGATTGGTACCAACTCGAGACCCTACGTCAGTATAACGATAGGGGGTACTGAAATCCATTCACTGGTAGACACGGGTTCATCTAGAACTTATCTAGGGTCAGTAGGGTTACAGATACTCAGTTCTGGTAGTTATACGATTGGTTACTCGAAGGCAGGCGCTGTTATGATGGCTAATGACACTATTGAGTCTGTTATTGACGAGGCGTGTCTGCCGGCCACCTCTTCAGGAACCACTGATTCAATCAATTTCAAAATCATACCTGGGCTAACTGATACTTGCGTACTAGGCATGGACTTTGCGGAAAAGTTCGGTTTCGTTCTGGATTTGCGTGACAAGCAGTTGTGGTTGGCTCACGAGCCGATCATAAAATTTGCGATTGGTCCCGCGGGCGAGAATGAAATCGACACTTGTGAAGGCATTACATTGCTGGGCGAAGCGGAGAAAGTTAGGTTAGATCAGTTCTTGAAGGGTGTAATAAAACCGAAACCCGATAAGTTACCCGCCGCAAAATTTGTCAAGCACGTGATCGACACGCAAGGGAACCCTCCTATTCTTTAGAGGAATCATCGTATGTCACCTAAAGTGTGTGACGCGTGAATCGCCGAAGCGAATATATTGATTGAGCAGGATTTAATTGAGCCTTCAAATGGTGAGTGGTACAGCCCGGTGGTAATGGCCCGTAAGCCGGACGTAATTACCGCCTGTGTATTGATTGTCGACGGGTTAATGTGATGTCGAAGAAAGATGCGAATCCGATTCCGTTTATGGCGGAAATCTTGGACCGCTTAAATTCCGCTCTATACATCCCAACCCTAGATCTAACAAGGCTTACCACCAGATCCCTCTCAGCGAAGATAGTAAGCCAATTACGGCTTTTATTATCCCAGGAAAGGGGCTATACCAGTTCACACGCATGCCGTTTGGCCTCACAGGGGCTCCAGCAACCTTTCAACGTTTGCGTACCTAGACGACGTGATCGTCGTCGCTGAAACCTTTGACGAGCACTTTCATTGGTTGGAGCGGACCATCAAGCGCTTAAATGAAGCAGGGCTGACGCTCAGCCCCGACAAGTGTAAATTATGTCAAACGGAAGTAAAATTTCCGGGATTTGAAGTGAACAAAGATGGGTTGTCAGTAGACGATGATAAGGTCCGCCCCATACTTGAATATCCTCAACCCAGAAACGTTAAACAAGTCAGACGTTTCGTAGGGGCTACGTCATGGTATAGGCGTTTCATCAAGGACTACGCTAGAATCTGTGAGCCACTCACTCGTCTAACCAAGAAAAGTTACAATTTCTCTTGGGGGGGGGGGGGGCGAGCAGGAAGAAGCATTCCAGGCTCTAAAAACAGCGGAACTACTCGACAACCAAGAAAGAGTGCCAGGCCGTAGCATGGGCCATCAGAATGTTTCGGTACTATCTCGAAGGGTACCACTTTTCAGTGGTGACGGACCACAGTAGCCTCCGATGGCTATACAATCTCAAAAATCCGAAAGGTAGATTATCGCGCTGGGCGTTGGATCTCCTAGAATATAGCATCGAAATTTTCCATCGAAAGGAATGGATGCACCAAATGCCGGATGCACTATCCCGGATGTTCGAGGATGGAGAAACCGACCATAATGCGGCAGGGATATAATTACCTGCTAGTATTCCAGGACCTATTCTCGAAATGGATTGTGTTGGCACCCTTGAAAAAGGCCATTGCGGAAAGCATGAATAAAGATTTCCTTGAACTAATTGTCACAAGGTGGGGAACACCTAAGGTGCTCCACTCGGACACTAGCACTGAATTTAATAATAATGCGGCGAACGACCTTGCGGTGGAGTTCAGTATCCACCGCTCATTCACGCCACTTTATCATCCTCAGGCTTATCCTGTGGAGAGAACGAATAGAGTTCTCAAAACTATGATCAGATCGTTCATTGACCAAGATCATAGAAATTGGGACCTCCACCTTAATGAGTTCCGATTTGCCTACAATACGGCACTTCAGAGTACCAACCGAGTGACTCCAGCTTTTTTAAATTTGGGTCGGGAGTCCCGTCCGCGAAAAACTGTACGCAGTTTAAGGGAGGGGGAGGCCGAGTTGGCAACACCTGACCTTCAAGTCTGGACAACTCGGATAGCGCGATTAGAGCACTTTAGGGAACTGATGAACAAGTTCCGAGATCAGGCTTTCTCGAGACAAGCGAGATACTATGATAGGAATCATCGCGACCAACAGTTCAAGGTTGGCAATAAAGTCAAGAAGCCTAATCAAGTGTTATCCAAAAAGGGAACTCACGTGGCGGCCAAACTGGCCCCAAATTTCAGTGGCTCTTTCATTGTGGTGGAGGTAATTTCACCAAAATTTACAAGCTGGCGTCGCCAGAAGAAAGATTGGCGTGGCGGTATCACGCCTCTCACCTTTAAAGGTATGTCGAGGACCCAGCAGACGAGCCGAGTAATACGAAGGAACTGGCTAAACTCGACAGAATGCTATTGGAAATTCGCGATTCGGATTCCGAGATAGAGCGTGTCGACGATGATGATGAGGCACTGGAAAATTCCGAAAGCAATTTAAACTGGGGATTGGGAAATACCGATCCCCATTCAGACTCGGGCGTGGGTGATTGCGTGAGACTACGTACCCGCTCCTATTCTAAGTAGGGGCTCAGTATTGAAACCGGTAGAAGGGCGATACCTCACCAAATAAATAATCTTTTGTTCGACAATCCGCTGCATTATTCATTTGCATGATTAAAAATTAAGCTACCTGTTAGTAATTCTCCTTAGGTAAATTAAATAAGTAAAATTAAAAGAGAGGTAGAATAAGCAATTTCGGGGTTGATCGGAAGAACCTCGGTATATTAGCGTCATTCCTAGTAGGATGAATTAAGTTAAGCAATAATAAATAAATTGAGTGAGATTAAAGTAGAAGGTGAAATATCATATCGGACCGGCCCTAGATCGGACACACTAAATTCAAGTGACCTCTCAGAACAATTCTTTGTTATCAATTACTGTCAAACATTTACTTTGTTTCGTATCGTTTTCCTATTTGAATACACCTGTCATGATGGTGTATCGAACCCAAGGTCTGGCAATTTACCAATTTCAACTGATTTTTTTTTTCGTTTTGAAAAATGGAATGAGACAGAGAAATGATGGGCACCTGCCTGGTATTCGTCCCGGTGGGCCGAATATTGTGAAGGGGGAGTTGTGACGGTGTAACTCGTACCCCGCACAAATACAGTTAAAATTTGACCAGGGATATGAGTTTAAAATCACGAATCACATTCACGGGCTGTCTAATAACAGTTACGATACAAGCCAAGAATATAAGAATTCTACGGCTAGTATTTAAAAAGAATGTTTGAATTGTGGGAATTCTTTTATTTTAATTAGACTTAAGTTAATTAAATTAAATGAAAACTTAAAAATATTAAAGAAAGTATTAGCTTAGAACATAAGAGTTCGACGGATAATGCCAACTAAAAATGTTAAATATAAAAACTTCAATTAGGTACTCATTTAAAAAACTAAATGCAGTATTATTTTATTTTATTTCATATTCAACTCGAGTGACAAGGTTAGATCAACCACCCCCACACAACAATAATAACAACTTTCAGATTATACGAGGGTGGCTGCGGTGGATGTCTGCTGTCGCCAGGGACTGAGAAGAGGAGATTTCCTTGGCGCATGCGTAGTGGATGGGATTCCCGCACGTGCAAGAGCGCTCGGAAAAACAGGATCAAGCTGGCGCAGAGAATCTGCGCAGTCAGCCGAGTCAACCCACCCCTGGACCATCGTCTAGCGGCAGACCAAGAAGTTCTGCGTGGCACTGAACGCACTTCGACTATGCGCCACCACACTGCTGGGAACCGAATCTGGTAGTTGCCTTTTTCCTTTGGTCGTTCCTCTCACTCAGTAGTTCTACGCTCGTTACGCGAGTGGCGCTCCGACTCCTATGAGAGGGAGAACGAAGACGCCACTCTGAAAATTCATTCGTGATTCTACACTTGAACCGAGTGCTTCGTCTGTCAGAACGGGAAATTATAAAAGATTGAAAGAGACGATTTTGGAACCGAGAAATACCCTGAGTTGAATGTAAAAATTAACCATCAAAATGAGAGGAAGATCGCGAGGAGGCAGGACATTGCCAGGTAGGTTCTCTATCATTTCTTTTTCGTAAATTTAAATTCATCTTCGCGTTTCAACGTCGTGTGTCGAATTGGTAGACACACGCCGTTGAAATTTGTAAATTGCTGACCTTGGTCAAGGTCAACGGGTTTCAATTCGCGTCAGTGAGTCTCACGTAAAGTTGTATATTTTCTGGGTCAGCATGGACCCCCTATAGTGCGGTAAAAATGATCAAATTATAAAGTATAATAGCATAAATTGTTCAAGTTGTCACTCGGACCACATTATAAAATAAATTCGTTCAGTGTCAAAATGGCGTCATAGTGCCCGGCTTGTTGGAAAGGTCGTGTCGTGTAAGTAGCCATACTCGAGGAGGGGTTAATGCCCATCTTTTATTAGCTTAAAAGTAGTTTTCGACTTCTTCTTGTTTTACTCTCGTTTTGCGTGGGGCGAAGGCCCACTCGTGATAATTATGATTACTCAATTGTAATCCTACTCGTGAACTTCCTTACGCAATTATATCTAGTGTCGAATGCTGATGATTTAAAATATCTTTTGGTAGTTTTAGATTCGAAAACTATGTGGCGCCCTTCAGGCAACTATTGGACTCATTTTGAGTCCAATCTTAAATGAAATTTTGAGTAAATTAAACTAATCGGCAAAAAACTGCTTGTAATATATATATATGCATTAACCCAAATACCGCTCCGCTAAACGCATATTTTGAAACGTATTTTTTTCATTTTTTAAATATTCATACTGTCGGCATAGTACTGCTCCGATCGTTGAGCCAACCGTCAGCCAGTCCTGGACCAGTACTGCGCCGGTGGTACTCTGGCGGACTACAGAATTTTCCACGGATTACAAGAAGTAATATCTATAGAAAAGTATGACCTATGAAGCTTTACTACATACAAAACATACTGTCTACACTGAGAGTCTTTCGGTGTACCTGATACTCTTCAAGTTTACGTGGCGCCCTGAATCGTGGTAGTAGATGCTGCACTTGCAATCGGAGTAGCAGCTACTCCGATCAGCGTAGCTCGTACGCCGAGTCGGTATTCCAGCAGCGCCACCCTGTCGGTATAACAGCTGTCTGTAGAAACGGAACGGCCGTTACTCTGTACTCCGCGCCAATTTGCCTGACGCCGCTGGCATTTCGAGCACGTGCATAATCGGATTTTGTTATTGTGTTTTTTATTGTTGTTGCACTGTGTCATGCATATTACCGCATAGACGAATGGAGGAATTTTTCGGAAAAGCTGGGGAACTTAATGTTTTCAAGGAATTATTCGTCGCAGGTAAGTTTTTCTATGAATAACCTCAAAATGTTAGTATGAACTGCAAGCGTTGTTTTTTTCACTAAATTTAATAAATTATCTAAAGAGATTATATAAACTCGGTTGTCAATTATTTGTTATCCTAACATAAATTATAATTAATTATTATTCAAACTAATAAAAGACTTTTTATAATTATAAATCTATATTCAATAATTTTTTAAAAGAATAGAATAATATAAATTCTTATCAACAGAGATTAAGTATATACACAAACGCGCATATATATTGCCGTTATAAACAATTCATGAATTGTTTATAACAGCAATTAAAACAATAAAAATACACCGCGCTTTAGCGATAAACGCGCGCTCGTAAATCGTGAGACGTACCGCCCCGAGTTCGCCCCAACAATCGGAGTAGCCACTACTCCGCTCCGTCGGAGTAGCGAGAGCGCGTGCAATATGAGTAGGGTTAGTTCATTTTCGGGACACGGGCTGCGCCAAACGTACGGCGCTTCCGTCGCCGCTGTTACGGCGAATCAGCTGCGCAGAAAGTCTCTCAGTGTACTATATTACGGAATTTTATGTGAAATTCTTCCAGTTTTGAATCGTAATGGCCCCAGTGCTAAACTTGATCGATTAGTTTCAGAAATTCATTCAAAGTCCATTATGAAGACAGGCGCGCCAAATGTGCATTTTCAAGAAATGATTGTAATTACAAATTTTGTAATTCATATTATTATTATTGAAAATATTTTACTTGTGGGACACGAATAATTAAAATATTAAAATCTTTTAATGACAAGAATGTTTTTTCACTAATAGTATTTGGCGTCTTTTAATGATCTCACAACATTCTATTGTGATATTTTTATAACTCCTAGCATATATTTCTAGTGTAATTTTGTATTTAATGCTAGTAAGAATGTATTATTTGGCAGCGTTTTTTTACCCTAGTTCCTTTCGACGGTTTCCTTCGAGATTTTCAGTTTTTATAATTCCTAGAAATCTATTGAAATTTTGGAAAATTCATCAGTTTCGAAAATTTTCAGTTTTGAAAATTTTGAAATTCCCAAAATTCACAAAAATTTAGGAATTTCTGCAAACTTTGATAAATTTTGAAATTTTTGGAAATTAAAACGTAATTTCCGAAAATTCTTGTATTTTGTATTTTTTAGAGAACTTGAAGGTACTTTTTTGAATAAGATAACTCCAACGAGTTAGTTTTTATGGTGTGTGATGTAACTGTAGCGAGTTACTTGAAAAAAGGTTACTTACCCAACACAGGCTGGTCGGCTGGTCCGCTTGGGTCGTTAAAAGAAGGATGATTTCTCCGTCGAACGGGCGATTTCTCCCGCCGAGGAAAACTAGGTGATTCGCCCTGCGAACTTAATTCTGTAAGAACAAAACGAAATAAATAAATTTTTTATTTTGTACTTTTACACTGAGAAAAACATGCTACAGAAGATGCAGTTTTATTTATTTGATAAATTTCAAAAATTTGGATATATGTCCAAAAATTTCCTTAATCAAAGTTTGCGAAAAATTATCAACTTTTCCAAGTTTCCAAATTTTGGAACTTTCAAATTTTTGAAAACTGAAATTTTTCAAAATTTTGATAAATCTCCAAAAATCTTGGTAACTTTCCAGAAATTTGAAAATTCATAAGAATTTCCAAAACTTTTTAAAATTTCCAAAAATTTCATCAAATTTTATACCAATAAAAAAATGTTGTCACTAAAATGGCGATGAGGTTTTTCATAGTCTTTTCAATTTAATTTAGAATCCACGGAAATTGAACTATTTCAGAAGTTTGCTTCTGAAACTGTCATTTTGCATCTCGCTTTTTGAAATTGAGTCCTTTTGATCGAATTTGCAAAATTAATATATCTTGAAAATCAATGATAAAATATTTTCACGCCAAGAAACGACTTTATGTTGAAGAGAATTCAATGAGATTATTATAGTTAAAGATCTAAAGTGGAGACCATAATAAGGCTTTTTTCTTTATTATATTCAAACGCATTGTTGTTCATTATCTCAAAATATAGCGTACGTTAATATTATTTTAGTCATGCCTTTTTTTTTTGTTAATTTTAAAAACTCACGGGGTGGGGGCAAAATTTATAGTAATTTTTGGAGAACTTGAAGGTACTTTCTTAAGTAAGATAACTCCGAGTGATTTTTTTTCTGTGTGATGTAACTGTAACGACTTACTTAAAAAAAAGTAACTTACCCAATACATGCTCTTCGGCTGGACGGCTTAGTTTGTTTGAAGGAGGTTGGTAAACGTAACGCTTGCGAATGGGCAATTCCCAGCGCCGAGGAACTCTAGGTGTGTCGCCCTGCGAACTTAATTCTGTAAGAACAAAAATAGAAATTAATAAATTTTTGATTTTGGAATTTTACGCTGAGAAAAACATGCTACATAAAATGCAGTTTTATTTATTTGATCAATTTCCAAAAATTTCAAAATTTATCAAATTTGTCAAAATTTTGAAAACTACAAATTTTTAAATTTTTTTATGAATTTCACAAATTTTTAAAAATTTTGATTGATTTCAAGACTTTTTTCAATTTTCAAAAATTTACAAAAGTTTTTATTAATTTCCAAAATTTTGAAATTTTGATGAATTTCCAAAAATTTCCAAATTTTGATTAATATCCAAAAATTTGTAATATTTCGATGAATTTCCAAATATTTTCATAAACAAAATATCTGGGTAAATTTCCAAAAAATGTCAAAAGTTTTCAAGATTTTGATAAATTTCCAAAATTCTTTAATGGTTGAAAGTTTTTGGAAATTCATCAAAATTTTGTACATTTTTGGATATTTTGGAAATCTATCAAAACTTTTGGAAATTTATCAAAATTTTGAAAACTTTGGGAAATTTTTAGGATATTTATCAAAATTTGTAAATTTTTGGAAGTTCATCATATGGCCGACAGTCATACTAGGCTAAAAAAACCAGTTCTCGTCAGATCACTGAAGTTAAGCAGCGTTGGGCGCGGTTAGTACTTGGATGGGTGGCCATTCGAGAAAACTGAGTGCTGTTGGCACATCGTGGGTGTGGTGAGCCCACACTTGCAGTTATTTACTACAAGAAACTATCCACCTAGAAACACTACCCGAATCGGGTAGTGTCACGCCTACCCTGAAAGGGAAATGGCTTAATGGTATACAATGGTATACATCAAATTTTTTAAAAATTTTAGGTCAAAATTTTGAAAACTACACATTTTTTAAATTTTGATAAATTCCCAAAAATTTAAAAAATTTTGATTGATTTCAAGACTATTTTAAATTTTCAAAAATGTACAAAAATTTTTGATAGTTTTCCAAAATTTTGAAATTTTGATGAATTTCCAAAAATTTCAAAATTTTGTTGAATATCAAAAAATTTGTAATATTTCGATGAATTTCCAAATATTTTCATAAACAAAATATCTGGGTTTTCCAAAAAATTTCAAAAGTTTTCAAAATTTTGATAAATTTCCGAAATTCTTTAATGGTTTGAAATTTTTGGAAATTCATCAAAATTTTGGATATTTTGGAAATCTGTCAAAAATTTGAAAATTTTCGGAACTCAATAAAATTTGAAAATTTTTTCGAAATTTGTCAAAATTTTGAAAACTACAAATTTTTTAAATTTCCAAAAAATTTTATAAATTCCCAAAAATTTTAAAAATTTTGATTGATTTGAGGACTTTTTAAATTTTCAAAAATTTACCAAATTTTTGATAATTTTCCAAAACTTTAAAATTCTGATGAATTTCCAAAAATTTCAACATTTTGATAAATATCAAAAAATTTGTAATATTTCCATAAATTTCCAAATATTTTCAAAAACAAAATATCTTGATAAATTTCCAAAAAATTTCAAAAGATTTGAAAATTTTGATGAATTTCAAAAAATTCTTTAATTGTTGGAAATTTTAATAAATTTTAAATTTGTTAGAAATTTTTGTAAACTCATCAAAATTTTGTAAATTTTTGGATATTTTGGAAATTTATCAAAACTTTTGGCATGCTTCTTTATTCAAAATCTCATATGGATTGAAATCATGACTGTATTTCAAAAATATTTGAAATGATTAATTTGTTATAGAAAATATCGTATGCGCTAAGGGGGAGAGGCACTTTTCTCCCCCTAGGTGCATAATATGCTAATCTAGTTAAACAGATTAAATCTTAATTAGGAACTTATAAAATGATATTTCTCATCTCAACTTCATAAACGGAAAGGAATTTTTACAACGTAAAATTCTCAGATAATTATATATAAGGAAATTATAGTGGAAGGCGATTAGATTTATATAAGATACCACCGCCAAATTACGTGCATTACAATTTTAGTGCCAAATCAAGGATACATTCATTTGAATTAAATATATGCTTAGTTTAAATAGGGGTCATAATTTTAGATCTTATTTGTTAAAATGATTATGACACCAGTATCGTGCCATTACTGCGCCCAGGCCTGGCACAAAATCGTGAGATAATGGTTTCCCAGTAAAAAAAAACTCATTCGGGATAATTGCGGTGAATTAACATGTTTAAACTCGCCCGAATTCTACTTTCTGATTCGTTGAAACGAATTGGAACAGAGCGAATTGATTGCGTGTCAATTCGCCTTAATTCGTGGTCGAGGTAATTTCGAAAACAAATAATAAAAATTGCATGCCTCGAGACTCGAACCAGCGATCTCAAGTGTATAAAGTATAGAGGGCAACCACTGAGCTACGGGACTCATTGATATTTATGTACAACGGATCCTTTATGCCGAGCGCGTTGGTTATAGCTTACGAATTCGATTGAATAGGCCAGTCTTTAACTGTATTCGCGCTGGCGAATTCCGGCGAATTTGGGCTTGACTTAAAATCTCGCGAATTAAAATGAATTGGCGGACACTGAAAATAATTCGTGCTGACGCATTCAAATGTATTAGATCCCCTAAAAAATTTTCGCTGAATTCGGACGAATAGAATATTTGAAAACATTATTACTTTTCACGAATTTACACGAATGCACCACCATCTCCAATTCGAGATTGTCGCAAAGCAAGATTCACGGGTGCTCCCGGCAAATTCTTCTCAATTCGTCCCAATTAGTTTCTTTTTACTGGGTTGCACTTTCTTATAGCCTATTCTACGCCGCAGTACCATGCCAGTACTCCGCCGAGAACTGGCAAAAAACCATTGGACAACAGTTCGCCATTTGTTAAAATTTGTAACACACCAGTATCGTGCCATTAATCCGCCCAGGTCCGGCACAAGATCGTGAGCCAATGGTTTGCTGTTTTATGCAGACTGTACTACGCCTGTATCGTGCCAGTACTCTGACAAGATCCGGCGCATATCAGTAAGACAGTGGTTTACTATTTGTTACAGTCAGTTCTGTGCCCTAGACTATGCCATTGTCGTGTCACCATTAGGCTTGAAGTTGGCATTAGCCCATAGAACCAAGGCTGATTTTTGTTTAATACTGCACAGAATCCGTACTGGGTCGATACTGGTCTGCCGATAATGGAACTTAGATAAGGCACAGTGCAGATTCAGTATCGATGTCCGTGCTACGCCAGGATTGGCTAGCCAAGTGTTGGAACATTGCTCTTGGCGCTCTACCGCGGCAGTTGTAAGCATCGGCCCAAGTCTGTAATTTCCCATTGGGTATCTCCTTAGTTCTTTGAATTTTTCAAAAATTATTTCATGTTTTTTCTTTCAACACCTAAGAAAACATATACTAGAATTTTAATCAAAAATACTAACAAAAGATGTAATTCTTCAGATGGTTTGACATGGAATTGCTTGTATGGAGTCTAATTGTCAATGAAACATATGGATCCAAGCAGCTTCTCAGATATAATAAATCCCAGAAAATGCTTGAACATTCAAATTTAAAAACTGTCCGCCGTATGCGTGAAGGCTGTAACTGCCTTTATTAAAAAAACTCATGTTTCATTTGATACACTTGATTAGTAAAAAATTAAAAAACAAACGCATTATTTTATAATATTTCAAGTGACAAGTATTGAAAGATTTCGTGAGCTTAAAATATAAGAAAAATTATTGATATATTATATTATCATATTTACCAATAGAATTAAGGACAACCACCAAAGTAAAAACGAAAGTATAAACCATCCTCTTTTTTTCCAAGTAGATGAAAAACTGATTAGTTCTTTAATGAATGATTTGATTATTAGTGAATCTAACGAAAATTCTAGTGTTTTATTAGAGTAAACAAATACAAGGTAGTCGTTATCTCACTGATTATTATATGCGTCGAAGTTTCCCTTCTGATATAATGATAAGGAAATATCAACTCTTACATTTTTCGTTGAGAATTCATATTTTATGTTGAAAATAAATTTTTTGTACTGCGAATTTAACTCTTTTATTTCCAACCAAAAATGACCGTTTTAGTAGAAAAATCACCTATTTGATTGAAAATTAACTTTCTTGTAGAATTTTTTTATTGAAAATTACAGCATATTTCATCACAAGTAGGCTTAAGCACGTCTTTACATGAGGAGTTCAATGTCCTTGTGAACATGGAATTCCACGTGAAGACATGTGTAACCCTACGAGCGATGTATGATGTTTTATTTGAAAACACCATGTTATGGGACTGTGGAGACCCTGATAAGTGAGCCTTAGATAGCCCTTTACCGAGATGGTGCAAAATGTCCTATGAAGGGAATGTTTTTTGATAATAATGATGATCACTGTTTTTTCCATGATTTTGAGTGTACGACATTTAGGTTGTGATTGGTAATCGACCTCGTGTTGCGGATAGAGGGTCCCTGTACCAAAAGTTTCTGCTGAATATGGTTACAATAATTAATAAGCAATCGCGGACAATTGTCCAGGGATGGTCCCGAAGAAATAACCCCTAAGTGAAGGCGTAACAACCGTGCTGAAAGCTGAATGGCACCTGGGTGAGGTATCTCAAACGGTGATCTGGGATACCGGGCGACCTCTCAGAGTAACAGCCTCATCATTGCGCGAGGGGCTCTACAAGGATGGACGAATCCTTTCCCTAGCCAGCAGAATCTCAATACTTTTGAGTGGACGGATCGACTCAGGGACGACCTGCTGGAGTGCTATGATACCAGTATGGCCCCTGAACGAAAAGGTTACATGGCGCGACTGCATACTCTGTGGTGCGAGAAACACCCAGAGCTCTCGCATTTTTCGCATAAACGTCTGCGAAACCGTGCCGAGGAACTCCGAACAAGGGGTTATATAAGCGGAGCGCCTACTCAACCGCAGCCATAACAAGCACGCAACAAAGAAAGAGAGGCGACACTGAGACCAACCGCGAACAGGCATCCAATAGAGGAAGAACGATGCTTCAGGACCCGGAGAAACATGGAGAAACCTCTGGACTATCAATTGAGGTGTGTGCAATGCAGCGAGAACTTTGGCAGATGCAAACCGTAAAATAAAACCAACGGTTGATCATAAGACCAAAAGACGAATACGTCACAGCACAAAGATATGCTGGGTAAGACAGTACGCGTCCCGCATTCAGTTTGAGATTGACTACATAACATCTGGCAGGACTTTCACTGCCAAGGTTCGACAGTTCGCACGCGAACTGCGGATCCGTCATCACACAATCAACAAGTCAAAGATAATGACCATCAGGCAGCATATTGTTGACAGAATACGAGTACTATCTAACGCTAGGAGAAGTCTAGAGCGGAGAGAGAGGTGGGTCAGAGAAAATCAACAGTTTTTGTCTCACCCATCTCGACTCTTCCAAGACCCTTCAGTTCCTGTCGTAACATTTTGCAGAGAAGTCTACAAAGTCCAACATCCACTTGAAGTAGACTCAAAGAACATAAATAGCTTCAAGCAGCTGTGCAATGCCCTCAAAACACCTATGGAGGAATGCCCACCTATCACTACCGAGGAGGTGAAAAACGTATTAAGAGGCATGAAGAACTATTCCGCTCCGGGACCAGATGGTTTCAAGACCTTCTGGTGGAAGAAGTTTCTTTCAACCCACCAGCATCTGTACCGAATTTTCACCTTATATCTGAAGTCGGAAGAGCCTATTCCGGAGTGGTTGGTGGAAGGGCGCACAGTGCTCCTGCCGAAGACGGGCAACTTAGCTGACCCTAAGAATTACAGGCCAATAACTTGTCTGAACACACTGTATAAGATCTT
Organism: Andricus curvator; assembly: GCA_932195095.1. NCBI lineage: Eukaryota > Metazoa > Arthropoda > Insecta > Hymenoptera > Cynipidae > Andricus > Andricus curvator. The sequence goes on along the minus strand of CAKNYM010052193.1, from coordinate 2,492 downwards.
CACAGCTATCCTAAATGATGGGATTGTTCGAACAATTGGACCTGTGTGGCGAGAGATGTATGAACAACGCGGCTTAAAGAAAGGCGTAGCAGGATTTCGGGAGAACCTGCTCATCGATAGATGTGTTTGTAAAGACGCAACATCCTATCAACGATTCCTATCGATGGCATGGATTGATTACCGGAAAGCTTTCGATTCAACCTCCCATAGACTTATCATCTGTCTGTTGGAAAGCTTAAAGGTTCATCCACACATTGTGAGCTGCATAGAGAGATTAATGCCGCTTTGGAAAATCAGATTTACTATCTCATCTGGAAAACATCGTGTGATCACTAACAGTGTCACCTTTCAGAGAGGTGTGTTTGAGGGCGACACCATGAGACCTTTCCTCTTTTGCCTCAAATTATTGCCACTATCTCTCGCACTTCGCCATTCCGAAGGGTAGCTCTGCGGCAAACCTGGAGATCGAAAGCATAAGGTCACTCATGTATTTTACACGGATGATATCGAGATCTATGCTAGAAATAAAGAGAAACTTCATCTAGCTCTAGATTTGTCAAAAAGTACACTCAAGAGATTGTAATGTAATTCGGGTTAGAGAAATGCGCCCAGGTTAATTTGAACGAAGGAAAACTTAATGGCATCCCCGAAGATCCTAAGCTCGTCGACAGAAGCGCTATACGACACCTTGGTGCTGGAGAGACCTATACATCCCTGGGCGTGCCACAGAGCAGCTTTTAGAACGTGACATCTATAAAGTATACTCTCCGATGCAGATACAAACGTCTCATCCGACGGATATGGTCTTCCAATCTGTTGGCGAGGAACACAGTATCTGCGACGAACATGCTTGCCGTCCCAGTACTACTCTATTCATTTGGAGTAGTTCCATGGACAAAGGACGAGCTCAGATCCCTCTATATCGAGTCCCGAAAGGGACATGAACAAAAGCATGCACCTTAAGTCTTCTGTCCCGCGACTTTACATTTCACGCCGTCAAGGTGGTCGCGGAATACTGAATCTTGAATGTCTTCACATCAGTATTATTCTGGGTACAGCACATAAAGTCGCAAATGGACAAAACCCCCTTCTTAAAATGGTCAGGAAACACGAAGAAGTGGACAAAGGGGCGTTTCTGTACAAAGCAGCGGAGGAGGCTGCTGAAACACTCGGCCTTGACTTCAATATCCGGGGTAGGCAAAATGCATCAAATCTCATCCATCTTGAATACTCACTCCTGAATGCCCGGATTAAGAAAGCACAGGAGAAAAACTTCCGCGAACAGCTCCTCGACAAGAGGATGCACGGCATCTTCCACAGAAATGTGGAAGAACAGTCGATGTCGTATGAGCTAACGTTTGCTTTCCTTAAATCACCCGGAATGAAGTCGGGCACGGTGGCATTTTGGCATGGCAAGACGGTGTCATTTCCACTCTGGCATACAGTCGCCACATTTTGAGCCAATACATTCCCGATGATAGCTGCAGAGCGTGTCATGCACGCCCCGAGCATCTAGGACACACACTGTCTAGTTGTCCAACTCATGCGGGAACAACCTACATCCAAAGGCACAATGCGGCACTAAGAATGCTTTTTTACCATCTCTGTCACTCTTACGGCATTAGCCCAAATACTGCTCCGCTAAACGCTCCTAGGAAATAGAGTCAATTGTCGAAAATGAGAAGTGCCGCATATACTGGAACTTCATATTCTCGACAATTGTTTCTGTTGCGTACTCGAGGCCTGACATAGTTCTCCTTGACTTCGAGAAACGAACCATGTTCGTTATCGAATTTTCTACACCAGCTGACAAAAGCGTCACAGCCAAGCAGAAAGAAAAGAAAGAGAGGTATAAAGGTCTTATAAGGGAGTTGCGACGGTTATACCCGGAATATTCTGTTAAGCTAATCGTCTTAATCATCGGCCCTCTTGGAGGTGCCAAGGTTTCACTGGTTAATAACCTGAAAAGCATCCCTGTGTGTCAACAAAATGCTGAGACACTTTCGGGGAAAATGCAGAAGGCGGTCGTCCTTGGGTTGCTCCGTGTCCTCAGGGTGCACGAGACTTTTGCCGGATCATCGTATTGAATTCGTCGCAGACTGCAACCACCTATCTTACGGTCGTGAGACGTGGCTGCAGATGAAATTTTACCGCGATTTCGCTGGGAGCGGGTGCAATTTTTCAGATTAGCACCCGCTCCCAGCGAAATCCTGCGGTTGTCCTTATGACAAACTTTCAACTATATATATAGTCAAAAGTTTGTCATAAGGAAAACCGCAGCATTTCGCTGTGAGCGGGTATGGCTTTAAGGTTACGAACCAGTGATAGTTTCGCACCTCTGAGAGCACCTATCACAAGCACACTTACTTGTACCGAATATCCTGGGTATAACCGTCGCAACTCCAGTAGATAAGTAAGGCGGGTTCTGGACCAATTAGTATTAGTGCGTGTCTGTGTGAGGTAAGCCTGTGTGCGTGTGTCTGTGTGAGGTT
>CAKNYM010052192.1:152344-168191 GCA_932195095.1 Andricus curvator | reverse complement strand
TTGAAGTCCCTAAAATCTTCGTGAAATCTTGAAATTTCTGTGAAATCCTTTTTAATTTTTGTAGAATATTTGAAATCCTTGAAACCTTTAAATCCTTGAAATATTTAAAATCTTTGAAATCTTTGAAATCTTCCAAATCTTTGTGAAATCTTTTGAAATTTGTATAGAAGCTTAAAAATATTTGTGAAAGCTTTCTTTAATCTTTGTTTGTGAAATCTTTTGTGTTCGTTTGAAATCATTAAATTCTTTTGAGATCTTCTCCAATTTGTTAAAACCTTCTTAAAATAGTTTCGTTAAAATCTCTTAAAGTCTTGAAAATCTTCGTGAAATCGTAAAATTTCTGTGAAATCTTTTTCAAATTTTTGTAGAATATTTGAAATCCTTGAAACCTTTAAAATCCTTGAAATCTTTTAAATTTTTGTGAATTCATTGAAATCTTTTGAAGACCCTAAAATCTTCGTGAAATCTTGAAATTTCTGTGAAATCTTTTGAAATCTTTTCAAATTTTTGTAGAATATTCGAAATCCTTGAAACCTTTAAAATCCTTGAAATATTTGAAATCCTTGAAATCTTTAGAATCCTTGAAATCTTTGTGAATATTTTGAAATCTCTTGAAGTCTTTAAAATCTTCGTAAAATCGTGAAATTTCTGTGAAATCTTTTTAAAATTTTTGTAGAATATTTGAAATCTTTGTGAATTCGTTTTAATCTCTTGAAGTAAGTAAAATCTTTGTAAGAACTTGAAATTTCTGTGAAATCTTTCACTGAATATTTTCAAATTTTTGCAGAATAATTGAAATCCTTAAAATCTTTTAAATCCTTGAAATCTTTGTGAAATGTTTTGAAATCTTTCGAAATTTGTATGAAATATTTTAAATATTTGTGAAAGCTTTCTTTAATATATCTCTGTTTGTGAAATCATTTGTGTTTGTTTGAAATCATTGAAATCTTTTGAAATCTTCTCAAATTTTTTGAAACATTTTGAAATAGTTTTACAACTTTCAAATATTTATGAAATCTTTCGTCTTCGTTCGAAATGATTGAAATATTTGAAATCGTTTGAAATATTTTAAATATTTGTGAAATCTTTAAAATTTTTGAAATTTTTTGAAATCTTTTGAAATCTTTGTGATTTTGTTGAAATCTCTTCAAGTCTTTAAAATCGTCGTAAAATCTTGAAATTTCTGTGATATCTTTTAGAATCTTTTTTAATTTATGCAAAAATTTGAAATCCTAGAAATCTTTGAAATCTTTGTGAATTCGTTGAAATCTCTTGAAGTCCTTAAAATCTTCGTGAAATCTTGAAATTTCTGTGAAATCTTTTGGAATTTTTTTTTTTTAATTTTAAATATTTCAAATCCTTGAAATCTTCATAATCCTTGAAATCTTCGAAATCTTTGTGAAATGTTGTGAAATCATTCGAAATTTTTATGGAAGCTTTAAAATATTTGTGAAGGCTTTCTTCAATCTTTGTTTGTGAAATCTCTTGTGTTCGTTTGAAATCATTAAAATCTTTTGAGATCTTCTCAAATTTGTTAAAAACCTTTTTAAAATAGTTTAACATCTTTGAAATATTTGTGAAATCTTTCGTGTTCGTTTCAAATCATTGAAATATTTGAAATGTTTAGAATTCTTGAAATCTGTGTGAGTTCGTTGAAATCTCTTAAATTCTTAAAAATCTTCATAAAATCTTGAAATTTCTGTGAAATCTTTTGAAATCTTTTCAAATTTTTCTAGAATATTTGAAATCCTTGAAACCTTTAAAATCCTTGAGATCTTTAAAATCCTTGAAATCTTTTGAATTTTTGTTAATTCATTGAAATCTTTTAAAAACCCTAAAATCTTCGTGAAATCTTTAAATTTCTGTGTATTTTTTGAAATGTTTGTAAAATATTTGAAATCTTTGAAATCTTTGTGAATTCGTTGTGAATTCGTTGTAATCTCTTGAAATAAGTAAAATCTTGAAATTTCTGTGAAATCTTTTAGAATATTTTTTAATTCTTGCAAAATATTTGAAATCCTTGAAATCTTTGTGAAATTTTTTGAAATCTCTTCAAGTCTTTAAAATATTCGTCAAATCTTGCAATTTCTGTGACATCTTTTGGAATCTTTTTTAATTTTTGTAAAATATTTGAAATCCTTGAAATCTTTGAAATCTTTGTGAATTCGTTGAAATCTCTTGAAGTCCTTGAAATCTTTGTGAAATCTTGAAATTTCTATGAAATCTTTTGGAATTAAAAAAAAAATTTAATGTTTGAAATCCTTGAAATCTTTAAATAAAATCTTTGTGAAATGTTTTGAAATCTCTTGAAATTTGTATGGAAGCTTTGAAATATTTGTGAAAGTTTTCTTCAATCTTCGTTTGTGAAATCTTTTGTGTTCGTTTGAAATCGTTAAAATCTTTTGAGATCTTCTCAAATTTGTTAAAAACCTTTTTAAAATAGTTTAAAATCTTTGAAATATTTGTGAAATCTTTCGTATTCGTTTGAAATCATTGAAATATTTGAAATCCTTGAAATCTTTGTGAATTCGTTGAAATCTCTTGAAGTCTTTAAAATCTTCGTAAAACCTTAAAATTTCTGTGAAATATTTTGAAATCTTTTTTAAATTTTTGTAGAATGTTTGAAATCCTTGAAACCTTTAAAATCCTTGAAATCTTCAAAATCCTTGAAATCTTTTGGATTTTTATGAATTCATTGAAATCTTTTAAAGTCTCTAAAATCTTCGTGAAATCTTTAAATTTCTGTGTATCTTTTTAAGTTTTTGTAAAATAATTGAAATCTTTGTGAATTCGTTGTGAATTCGTTGTAATCTTTTGAAATAAGTAAAATCTTTATAAAATCTGGAAATTTCTGTGAAATCTTTTAGAATATTTTTTAATTTTTGCAAAATATTTGAAATCCTTGAAATATTTGTGAGATTTTTTGAAATCTCTTCAAGTCTTTAAAATCTTGAAATTTCTGTGATATCTTTTGGAATCTTTTTTAATTTTTGTAAAATATTTGAAATCCTTGAAATCTTTGAAATCTTTGTGAATTCGTTGAAATCTCTTGAAGTCCTTAAAATCTTTGTGAAATCTTGAAATTTCTGTGAAATCTTTTGGCATTAAAAAAAAACATTAGTATTTGAAATCCTTGAAATCTCTAAAATCTTTCAAATCTTCGAAATCTTTGTGACATTTTTTGAAATATTTTGCAATTTTTATGGAAGCTTTGAAATAGTTGTGAAAGTTTTCTTTAATCTTCGTTTGTGAAATCTTTTGTGTTCGTTTGAAATCATTAACATTTTTTTAGATATTCTCAAATTTGTTACAACCTTTTTAAAATAGTTTAACATTTTTGAAATATTCGTGAAATCTTTCGTATTTGTTTGAAATCATTGAAATATTTGAAATCTGGTGTACTGGACCCTTTTTGAAATCTTTGGAATTCTTGTATTCTTTTGAAATATTTATGAAATTTTAATGAAATCTTTGAAGTATTTGTAAAATCTTTCTGAAATCTTTTGTATTTATTTGAAATCATTAAAATATTTTTAATCTATGTAAAATCTTTTGAAATCTTTGTGAAATGTTCGAAATTGTGAAAATTGTCAAATTTTGTCAAATCTTTGAAACCTTTGTCAAATCTTCTGAAATATTTGTGAAATTTTTCTTAAATCTTTGTGAATTTTTTTTTATTCGTTGAAATCATTGAATTATGTAAAATCTTAGGAATGAGATAATTGCAAATGATTTTTTTTTAAATAAATTCTAAGAGAGATTTGAGAAATATTTCGAAACATTTCCTAAAATTTCGAATTTCAAATTTTTTTCAAATGCAAATTTTTGAAGATTTCGACTAAAGAAAATTTGTAAGAATTTTAAAAGGTTTGAAGTGAATGAAAGAATCTTACTCGTATGTGGATTCCTAGGAAAATTATAAATGATTTTTTATTTCAAAAAATTAATTTTGAGAAAATATTTAAAAATATTTGAAAAGATTTTCAAAAGAGAATCTGGAAAATTGTAAGGCAATTCTTTCATTTTTTTAAATTGTTTGGAACAATTCGAATAATTTTAAAAGATATTTAAAAGGTTTAGAAGTTTTAAAAAGATTAACAACAAATATTTTAATTTGAAAATTTAAAAAAATTCAAAGAAATGAAGATTTTTTTAAATGTTTAAAAAATGCTCTTTAATAATTTTAAAATAACTTTAGAGAATCAAAAAATTTAAACAGGTTCCAAAACATTTTAAAAGATGGCCAAAATTGTCAAAAAAAGTATCTGCAAGATTTTAGAGCAATTTTTTATAATTTTTCAGAATTTTTTATAAATTTTACAAGAAAGTGCAACATTTCTACAACTGTAACTTTTTATTGAAACATGTACCTTTTTGTAAAAGAAAATGTATAAAATTTAACAAAAAATACAGTTAAATACAAATTTAAACATTTGTATAAATTTTTCTTAATATATTTTTTTAATTTGTTGTAAAAATCTATAAGGTATTACAGAAAATATAGATAAACAAATGTAAATGTTTGATTGAAACTTAATAAAATATTATAATTTAAAAATATTTTGAAAAACTAAACACTCTCATTCTTTGAATGCAATATACAAATTATCAATTTGGAAAATATTTGAATTAGTCCAAGAGATATTTAAAAGTTTTGAGAAGATCCAAACTTGATTAAAAACTGGAAAAGGTTTGGAGAAATAAAAAACTAAATTTAGATTTTTGAAGATTTCAGAATAAAATTTTGAAGTTTTTTAAGGATCTTTAAAGGTTATAAGAAAAAAAACTTAAGTTTGCTGTAAAAATTTAAAATGATTTTTTATTTTGAAAAATTGATTTTAAGCGAATATTTAGAAAGATTAACAAAAAATTTTCGAATGATAAATGACAATTGAACAATTATTAATTTGGAAAATGATCCAATAAATTTAAAATATATTTCGAAGTTATGAAAAGATTCCAAAGTAATTTAAAACGTGAAAAGATTTAAAAACATTTAAAAAACAACATAGATTTTTAAAGCTGTGGAACACAAAATTTATAAGCTTTTTAAACATTTTGAAAGGTTTCAAATGAATAAAAAATTTATATCAAAATTCCTAGAAAAACTAAAAATAATTTTTTTTTTAAATATTATTTTTGAAAGAATATTTAATAAGTTTTCAAAAATTTTCAAAAAAGAATCTGGATGATTTTAAGGTAATTTTTTTACTTTTGCAGGATTTTCAAAAAATTGTAGGAAAAATTCAAGATCCAAAATAATAAAATTATTATTAGCTTCTTGGAAAATTACGAAATGATTTCTTTTAAACAAACTTTTAAGAGAATATTTAAAAATAGTTCAAAACAAGTTTTAATGTAAAAATTAATGTTTCTACCTTAAAAGTGCTTTAAATGATATAATTTTGAAAATTTATACATTTTTAAATTCATTCTTCAATTCCTAGCATTGAAAATGATTGCGTGGATTTATATTTTTTCAAATATTTTAATTGTGCAATGCATAAAAGTTAAAATTTAACATTTTACAGTTTAACGGCTTTCAATCAAGAAATTTTAAATTAAAAATTATTAAAAGCTCCCATTTTATACGCGAAAATTATTGAGCGTTTGAATTAACTTTTTTTTGGGCTTCAATTTTAAAATAAACTTTAAAAGTATTCCACTTTGAGTGTTTTAATTTGCAGTTCAGTTTTTATAAATGAAAAAATTGTTATCTTCAAGAGTTCGAATCTTTCAATTTCAATGACCGTGATTAATTCTTTCTCAATTCTTCAATTTTTACTTACAGTCAAAAAGTTGTTCTTTTTACCTAGGATGACAAATGTTGAGAAGATCGCATTGACATAATCTTAAATGACATATATGGTGTCCATATATATCCCCTTATCGAGTATCAACCCTATATACAATTTTCAGAATTATAAACAAGTCTTTTTTCTCTCTTGAATATAATATCTTACATCACTCATCAAAAATTACAACTTCACTTTAAAATTCAAAATAATAAATATGACGTGTTCAATCTACATTATTCTTTTACTTTTATTTTTTTATGATTCAATCTGTTATACGAGAGAAAAATTTTGTTTGTAAAACTATTTAAAATAGGACAATTTGAATGATTTATATCAATAATCGCTCAGAATTCCATTAGAATATTCCTTATGTAGGAAATTTCAATTTTGTGCCAAATCTTCTGCTTCGAAAATTCATGCTTTTGTTGAAAATTTAACTATTTGGTGGAAAATTAATCTACTTTGCAGGAAATTTAACAATTTTATTAAAATGTCATTTTTTGTTTGAAAATTCATCATTTTGTGGTTGAAAATTCAACTATCTTGGTAGAAAATCCATTTCTTTGGTTGAAAATTTAACTATTTTGTAAGAAAATTAAACTATTTGGTTAATAATTAACTTTTTCGATGAAAATTTATGTAATTCGTTTAAATTTTTTTTCTTGCAGAAAATTCATTTAGTTGAATTTCAATCTTTTTTATTTGAAAATTCGACTATTTTGTTGAAAATTTCATTATTTTGTTGAAAATTCAACTGTTAAATTAAAGTTCTATTTTTCGGTCGAAAATTAAACTATTTTGTTCAACATTCATTTTTTATAGAAAATTCATATCTTTGGTTGAAAATTCATCTTTCTTGCTTGAAAAATGAACTTTTTTGTTGAAAATTTCATTTTTTTGGTTGAAAATTCTACTGTCTTCCAAAAATTCGTCTTTCGGCTTGAACATTCAACTATTTGGTTGGAAATGCAACCATTCTTTTGGTTGAATTTTAATCTTATTTTATTTGAAAATTCGACCATTTGGTTGAAAATTCATTTTGTGTATTGAAAATTCAACTAATTTGGTAAAGTCATATTTTTTTCTCAAAAATTCAACTTTTTTGTTGAAAATTCGTCCTTTCGGATTGTCTTAATGAACTTTCTTATTGAACATTTTAAATATCTTTTAAAAATTTTGTTTAGTTAAAAATCACCCCATTTCGCCTGTTTTGAGAGCATTCTGGTCTGTGAAGTCTGCTGATAAATTTTATTTATCTAGGGATGGTTTTTTTAGAATAAGATTAAAATTACAGCTTTGAGCATCATTAAGTAATTTTTGTGAAAAAAGTTGGATAGCATCCTACGGTTCCAGACCTAGGATCGCTAATTGTCGCAAACCAATCAAGATATTATATCCGTCATCTTCAGGTTGATCATAGACATTATACGGTCTCTTAAATATAATATCTTACATCACTCATCACAACTTACAACTTCACTTTAAAATTCAAAATCACAAATATGACGTGTTCAATCTACATTAATCTTTCTTTTTCTTGTTGGTAAAACTATTCAAAAAGGACAATTTGGATGATTGTGAAAAAAGTGGGATAGCATTCTACGGTTCCAGGCCTAGGATCGCGAATTGTCGCAAATCAATCAAGATACTATATCCGTCATCTTCAGTTTGACAATAGACATTATACAGTCTCTTAAATATAATATCTTACATCACTCATCACAACTTCGCTTCAAAATTCAAAATAATAAATATGACATGTTCAATCTACATTAATCTTTCTTTTTCCTGTTGGTAAAACTATTCAAAATAGGACAATTTGGATGAATGCGAAAAAAGTAGGATAGCATTCTACGCTTCCAGGCCTCGGCACTTCCTGGATGGTTTTATTATAGATATTAAGAATCTTAAACAGGTTCCACTATAATTTACGATGTTGAATTTTGTGTCGTTTTCAACACATGTGCAATAAATACACCAAATTGTAGAGCACGTAACATCTTCCACTACGCCAATTGCGTACACCTGCAATTATCAGTAGCAATTATCTCCATGCTGATCATTATTCACGATGGTTGCAATAATATACGGGACCAACAAGTGGAACCACCCACCCTGCACTATGTCTTATCGTTCAATTTCGGAACTTATCACGAATTTTTCAAGTTCTGAGCCTATTGTCAAGGTCAAGCGTCCTATAGCCTCAGATTCAATCTCGAATTGAGAAACAATGCTAAGCTGATTGAAAGGATGTCAGGTTAGTTAAGGCATAGAACGTTCTTTATAATAGTATATTTGATCCTTGATCCCCGTGTTCTGGGAATATTTTATTGGAACTTTGGACAAATTTTTACGGTTTATTAAACACGTCTTACCAAAAGAAATGAATTCTGAACCAAAAATGTGTTATCAAATAAAATACATGAGAAAAATGGGTATAATCATAAGGTGCTATCTAGTGCTACATTGTTAGATTAGTATATGACAATATTGTAAACATTTTAACTACTGTTTCATACATACAAATTGAAGAGGAAACCAACTTCATACTCGTCTTACAGAGCCCGGAGTTTAGCATTCCTAAAGTTAAATTCTGTATTAATCTTCTAATTATTCTTACCGAAATCAGATAAAAAAAATTATTATCAATAAAGGTCTTCATTCACCGTAAAGCGGGGCAAAGTTGCTTATGTGAGGTAAAGTGGCTCACCCTCAACTTCATGTTTCAAAATCCATTATCACATTTCCCAGAAAAAGGTTCTCTATTGTATAAATTAGTACAGACGTAAAACTTTATTTTTGAATTTATTTGGTGCAAATTCATGGCTAAGTTTCAATAAAAATTACATTTATGTAGAACTGTCTTTTTTTATAAGAGTCTTCAACGTCCGAGAATCCAAAATAGGAGAAAAAAGAAAAACAAAGTTGTATCAACTGTATCGGACTATCGGACAAGTTTATTAAAATCTTAAAAACCCAACGTTTCGGAAATACACCATTTCCATTATCAGAGGATTATCAGAGGCTATCCACTTACGAAATAGTTACGAAAGTTCTAGTCATCTTTTTGGAGTAGAGTTCAATAATTGAGATCAATTTAAAAAGTCAGTAGTAATTTAAAAACATATATCAACAGATGTCGGTTAAAATAAAATGTATGAAATTTCTGTACAAGGAAATTATAATTTGATTAGCAAATAATAATATCATAATAAAGATAGAGGTTAAGTTCAAAATAATAAAGAAGTATAGTTACCATATTTCAATTAAAAAAAGACTTCAAAAAATGTGTGTCGTAAATACAATTAAAATAATTTATAACAGACTGTTAACAAAATAAAATTTATAAACTTGAAAAGAAATTTTTTATTATTGTGAGAGCAGGATAGAAAGGCATCCTGCTTCTATAAAGATAACTCCAAAAAATGACTGTCAAGGAAAATCGACTAACCTAACATACAGTAGAAGTGGAGAAAAAGGCGCCAAAATTTGAAAAGTAATATAACAGCTGAAGTGTTAACAACGGTTATTTAAGAAGTAGAAACAAGCAAGATAAGTTAATTTTTTGTATTCAATATTGTAAGAAAATTCCTAGGAATTTGTTATAAATTTTATAAAAATAATTCTAGAATAGAATTGTAAGATTCATTAAGATGGTCAAGATCAGTGATTTTATTGAGACAGTTATCCCGTTCTTTTTTAATAAAAACCATTTCAGCAAAGGCTCTTTTTATAGGATGATTCTCTTGATGCAAAACTTCAATCTTATCCTAAGGGAAAAAATGAGAAATATTATCATTAATATTATTATATAAGTGATCGTTAAGAACATTATTGTAAACTCTTACACTGTCCTGGTGTTCTTTACGTCTAATGTGTAAAGGTCTTTTAGTTTGTCCAATATAATATTTACCACAATTACAAGAGAAACGGTAAACAACGTTAGTTTTTTCTAAGGTTTCTAAATGGTCTTTGCCCAATTTAATCATTTTATCAAGTTTAGATTTAATACTGAAGGTGATGCTAATTTTATAAGGTTTTAAAAGTCATTTTATATTTTCTGAAATTTTACCATAGTATGGAATAGTAATAGTGCTTTTAGGATCAAATTCTTTTTTAATAATATTATAAGTCATTATGAAATTTATCATCCGATATTTATCATGGATATTTCGATAGAAAATTAAGTAAGCGGCCAGAATATGTTGATTTGCGAAACCACTTAGTAGATATGGTAGCATCATCATTTTTGATAATGCTAATATTAAGAAAGTTAATAGTATTATTTTCTATTTCATGTGTACATTTTATTCTTTTATGAATTAAGTTAAAAGTTTTGATAGTGATTTCAATTTTGTCTTCAGGAATAATAAAAAATGTATCATCTACATATCAATAATAGGAAAGGATTTGAAAATCTAGTTTATTGAAAATCTCGGATTCTAAATCTTGCATTACCATGTCGGCTAAATTATTGGAAATAGGAGAACCCATGGGAGTTCCAAAAGTTTGTCTATAAAAAATATAATTAAATTGAAAATAAGTGTTATCCATTAGGAATTTTATTCCTTCTTTGAATTTACCTCAAGGTAAGGCAGTAATTTTCTTAATACAAAGCCATCTTTTTTCAATACTATTAAGAACGAAATCTACAGGAATGTTAGTAGAGAAGTTACATCAAGAGAGATCATAATGTAATCAGAAGGAATAACGATTTCATCTAGTTCTTGTTTGAAATCAATAGGATTTTTAATCAAAGATTTAGGTTCAGGAAGAGCAGATTTTTGAATATTATTAAACACCTTAGCCATAGTATATGTGGGAGAATTAATAGTGCTAACAACAGGTCTCAAAGTAAAATCATTTTCACGAATTTCAAGAAGTCCATACATTCTAGCCAGATTAGTATTCTCTGTGATAAGGTCTTGTCTATCTATGTTAGAGCCTAAAAAACCTTTTAGTCTCCATTTGTTAATTTTATTAAAAGTTTTATTTTGCATAGATTTTAAGGGGTTATAATCAATTTTTTCATATGCTGTGTTATCATTTAAATTCCATTTTGTTATAGTAATCTTGTTTATTAAGGATAACAGTAACATTACCTTTATCAGCACGTGTTATAAAAAGATCATGATGTCCTTTGAAAAAGATTTTAGTTACAGCCATATTTTTAGAAATGATTCTATCTGAATCAGAAATTATCTTAGGTTTTTTAATATATTGATAAGATAGAGAAAGATTTTAATTTCTTAATTCTGCTTCTAATTTATCTGGAATTTTATCAATGCTAGTTTCTACATCTCTCGAAATTTTAAAGATGTGTTGATTTTTAGAAGTTAAAAAAGTAGAGCTAAAATCACCTAACATGTTATGTTACAACCTGACGCGAAAATTTATTCGCATATTTCCATAGTTCTAGCTATGTAAGTTATCCTTCATTGTCTTCAGATGATTTTCACCAAGTTTAGTCTATGTATGTCATATTGTTATTGCTATAGGATAACTTTTTAAAAACCTGTATAATTTGTAGGGTAAAGCCGCTCATCGTATTTATAAACCAACGGCGGGATGGTCCAGGCTGTTTAAGTATTCAAAGGAGCAGAACACTTTGAGGTACCATACTCTACTATTCAGTAGTTTATGCAGGCATTATTTCAACTTTATTTACTCTTAAATAGTTACAGAAACTGATAAATTATTCAATTTGACTATTTACTTGCAATAAATGGCACGTTTTGAATTCTTATAGTGAATGAGCGACCTTATCCCACATTGACAATATATTTTTATTATTTATTCAATTGTCCTGTTGAGTTGGCACAATCGAAGACAGCACCCTTCAGTCTTAGGATCACGAACGAGATAATTCATACATGGCTCACCCATAAATCTCGATTACTAAAAGACAATATCTCTGAATGTATCTCGATACTTTTTTATATCAGTATCAGTCCTCTGGATCTAGGCATATTTTTTCGACTTCTTTAACAGCTCTGCACCTTTGTATCTATATATTCTGTATAGTATCGATACTTTAAGATGCTCGTTACTTGAAATGAAGTCGTGAGAGTGACTCGAGCACTGTCGAATATTGTTTGAACCTTGAACAAAGACTCGTTGGAAGGTCCCAAAGAGCAATCAGGATCATCTTCTATCTCTGTGCAGCATCTCGCCTAAGGACTTGGTATCGACATCAACATCGAGCGCACAATGCAACCATTGCCAAGTGACCGACAGACAATCTTCTTCCTCAGCTCACGCGCATGATCCAGGAGTAGAAAACAAGTTTGGCTACATTTGAACAGAGGGGGAATGTATGAACGCACCTTTATTTAAGGTCACCATGTACTCAAGTGCATTCGAGACCGATGTGCTGCGTTGGATTTCTGGATTGGTTGCAAACTCAAATTAGCAGTTTCTGTTCGCGACTCGACTTGGCACAGTAGTCCAAATCAGGAATTTACTCTTCAAAAAAGTTTAGAGCTAGGACAAAATTTTCCTCGTTCAACAAAATCTGTTTGTTGACCGCATTTGTTTTATTTCTGAAAAAGATGGTTATATGGAAAATGTGTTGTTCAGTTGACCAAATTCGTTTGCTTGAATCAAAGTTTTTGGTTGAATCATTTTGTTGATTTTAGACAATATTTTATTGCTTTAGCCAAACTTTTTGGTTTGATCTGCCAAATAATTTAAGAGAGTCTGAGAATCTACTAGATCAAGAAAAATATTTGGTTGATTGAACCAAAATATTTTGTTGAAGGCATCTTAAAAACAGCGGACATATACACACTTGGTACGATCACGTGCTACAATTCAAGATGACAATAGTCATCATCAGCATCTCGGTGATCCTTATCAAAATAAGTGATCCGGAAACAGAATCAATTGAGATTAAGTTATTATGTGAGAAAGGCGCAAGATTGATTGAATCGGTGTGATTACCTAAGATTGCATGATTAAATTATTGATAAAACAACAGAACGATTCCATAGTAGCTACTCACAATGATAATTGTGCTGGGTCCTTTATGGTTGGATGAACTAAAACTTTGATTTAAATCAACCCCATGACCTTTCATTCAATATATTTTCAAAAAAAGCACTTATTTTGTTGCTAAACAATTTATTTTCGTTTATAAACGTTGCGAACTTTAGTTGCATTAATTCTTTCCTCTTAATAGGTGTCATCACCTAATCTGGAATAGGACTTTTTGCTCTCTGTCTTACATACCTTGAGCGTAATGACACCTGGAACCGCGTTCGTAGATAAATCAAGTTTAATTTACAACTAGCCACTTACTTCATTTGGAATAGAAAGCTCTACTTCACAAATGGCTACATAAATAATTGTTAAAACGGAGTAACGGATGTTCAGGATTAATGCCGACAATTGTCATTCTTGTTACCATTAAAGTTTTCAAGTCTCGAGTACTTTCACTTAGTTGAGGATTTCAAATACCAGGGATCACAGCGGTTCAGTAGTTCAATTTTAGGTAAAAAAGAAGATTTTTTCCGAAAAAGGGGATTAAAAGGGGCTTTCATTTATTCTTAAAAACTTTTTTTATCATATTTTTTGGTTTGTGTTTTTCTGGTTTGAAAATTTTTCTCTTTTGGTAGTTGAAAATTAATCTGCTTTGGTTCAGGATACAATTGACAATTCGCCTTTTTTGGATGAACTGAAATATTTTTAATTTTTAATTAAATTCTTTATTTGTTCAAATATCGAGTATTACATTATTTTTTGTTAAGAATTCATCTTTTTTGGTTAAAAATTCAACTACGCTAAAAGCTGAACTACCTTGTTAAAAAAATATATTTTTTGAAGATTCATAATTTTAATTGAAAATTCAAAAGTATTTTGTTAAAAATATTTTTTCTTTTTGTTGAAGTTTCATCAGTTTAGTTAAAAACTCAACTTTTTTGGTAGTAACTTCAACTATTTGTTTGAAAATGAACTTTCCTATCTTTGAAAGTTGGTATTCGTCGTTTAGTTACCGTTGCCGTTACTTAGTTAACCATAAGGCGATCTCATCGACGATGGGCGATCTGTGTTTATTTGAACTCGAGATGTTTGTTTTCATAAGAAGCTTAGTGGAAGTATATGCATTTATACTTTGGTGTATATACGATTCCTTTCACGCATTTTTAAAAAATAAGGCTTTTAATTAACATTTTAAATATTTTATTCGTATTTTGAAAGATTCATTTTCGATTTAACGTTTTATTCATAGTTCATTTATATTTCAAAATGTTTGAAACTTTCGAAATTTTGAGTACCATTTATTTTTTAATTGTGTTTTTGATTTTTTATAATAAATTTTGTTAATTTTTTTATTTAAAAACCAACTTTACATTTTTGTTTAACTTTTCAGAAGGACCTTGGCCTTTTTTCAATGAATAGGATAAAATAGTTTAGGGTATCAAGAAAGAATGTATTTCCAATAATTCGTTTCTACGATAGCTTGCAAATATATAATAATTATTAATTATTTTAACAATTTTCATAAACATATTTAGAGTTTGGCTATTTTTCAAGGAATAGGTACAGTTTGTTTACAAAGTCAACTACGAATGTCTTTCTGATGAAACTTTTCTATGTTGCTTCGTAAATTTACAGTAATTATTAATAATTGAAACGATTTGCATAAACAAAGAGTTTGGCTATTTTTCAAAGAATAGGCTAAATTTCTTTTACAGAATTCACTAAGAATATCCTTCCGATGACTCTTTTCTATGAAGCTCTGCAAATCCATCGAATAAGCCCAATTTCTTTACGGAATCACCAATAATGTATTGCCAATAACTCTTTTCTACGATACTTTGCACAGTTACAATAATTATTAATTATTTAAACAGTCTTCATAAGCATATTCAGAGTTTGGGTATTTTTCAAGCAATAGGCACAATTTGTTTACGGAGTAAACTAAGAATATCTTTCCGATAACTCTTTTCTATGTTGCTTTATAAATTTACAAGAATTATTAATTTTTTAAACAATTTTGATCAACAAATTAAGAGTTTGGCTATTTCTCAACGATTAGGCTCAATTTTTTACAGAATTAAGTAAGAATATCTTTCAGATTACTTTTTTCTATAATGAATTGCTAATTTTCAAGAATAATTAATTATTTAAAGAATTTTCATAAACAAATTAACCCCCCGTCATTTTTCAACGAATAGGAACAATTAGTTTAGGGAATCAAGAAAGAATGTATTCCCAATAAATATTTTCTACGATACTTTGCAAGTATAAAATAATTATTAATTATTTTCACAATTTTCCTAAAAATATTCACAGTTTGTCTATTTGTAATATTTGTAATATTTTGTAATATCATTATTTTGAACGAATTGGCTCAATTGGTTTACAGACCCAAAAAGAATGTATTAAAAATAAGTCTTTCCTATGTTACTTTGCAAATTTACAATAATTGTTGATTATTTTAACAATTTTCATACACATATTCAGAGTTTGGCTGTTTTTCAACAAATAGGCTGACTTTGTTTACGAATTCAACTAAGAATATCTTTTCGGTGACTATTATCTATGTTGCTTTCTAAACTTACAATAATTTTTAATTATTTAAACAATTTTAATTTAAAAACTGATAGTTTGGTTATTTTTTAACGAATAGGCTCCATTTTTTATAGAATTAAGTAAGAATATCTTTGCAGTGATTTTTTGCTATAATACTCTGCAAATTTCAAAGAATGAATAATTATTTAAACAATTTTTATAAACAAATCAAGAGTTTGGCTATTTTTTTAAAGAATAGGCTCAATTTGTTTACGGACTCAATAAAGAATGTTTTTCAAATACCTCTTTCCTATGATACTTTGAAAATTTACAATAATTATCAATTATTTCAACAATTTTCATGAACACATTCAGACCAATTTGTTTGCGGAGTCAACTAAGATTATCTTTCCGGTGACTCCTTACTATGTTTTGTAAATTTACAAGAATTATTAATTATTTAAACAATTTCGATTACAAAATTTAGAGTCTGGCTATTTTTCAACGATTAGGCTCAATTTTTTACAGAATTA
>CAKNYM010052192.1:124829-152334 GCA_932195095.1 Andricus curvator | reverse complement strand
GAGTCTGGCTATTTTTCAACGATTAGGCTCAATTTTTTACAGAATTATTTATTCTGCATCGTGAGATGGTATCCATGCGAAGCCGTGTAAAAATCAAAATTATTCAAGTAAAAATTAATTTCATGGTATTTTATTGAAATTCATTTCCAAATAAAATAAATACATGTAAATAAAATGGTCGCGCGCGGAGCGCGCGTATAAGGCTCTAGTTTTGTTGAAAATTCATATCTTTGGGTTGCAAGTTCAACTTTGGTAGATTTTTTTCTTTCTTGTCGAAAATACCCTTTTTGTTTGAAAATT
Organism: Andricus curvator; assembly: GCA_932195095.1. NCBI lineage: Eukaryota > Metazoa > Arthropoda > Insecta > Hymenoptera > Cynipidae > Andricus > Andricus curvator. The sequence continues at coordinate 152,034 of CAKNYM010052192.1, read as the reverse complement.
CCTCTTTTTGGGTTGAAATAACTCTAAAACATCTCTTTTAGTAGAAATTTCATATTTTTTTATTGAAAATGTAACTATTTGGTTAAAATTTCCACTTTTTTGGTAAAAAACTCAACTATTTAGTTAAAAATTCGTCTCTTTGAAAAAATTGAACTGTTTTTAATTTGTAACTAAAATATCGTTATGTTGAAATATCGTATATTTCATTTTTTCTTAAATTCAACTACTAGCCTCAAAGTGAAAACTCAAATGTTATGTTGAAAATTGGTCTTTTTCGCTTTAAAGAAATCAATAATTTGGTTCCAATTTTCTTTCTCAGTTAACTGGAAAAATTTTTTTGTTTAAAAATTCAACTACTTTGTTGAAAATTCGTGTTTTCATTTCAAAAATGCTTCTGTTTTGGTAGAAATTTGAACTTTTTTTGGTTAAAAATGCAATTTTCAGTTGAAAATTAATCTGTTTTGGTTCAGGATTCAACTATTTTATTGAAAATTCGCCTTTTTCGGACGAATTAAACCGTTTTTTATTTGAATTTAAATGCTGTTTTTGTTGAAATATTAAGTATTACATTTTTTTGTTGAAAATTAATCTTTTTTGGTTAAAAATTCAAATACTCAGATACAAGTTTAACTACTTTGTTAAAAATATTTGTTTTTATTGAAGATTTATCATTTTAGTTTAAAATTGAACTACTTGACTGAAAGTTAAACTATTTTGTTAAAAATATATATATTTTTTTTTTGGTAAATATTCAGCATTTTAGTTGAAAGCTCAACTTTGTTGGTAGAAAATCCAACTATTTGGTTGATTTTTTTTTCTTGGCTGAAATATCTTTTTTGGTTAAAATTATAACTTTTTTGTTAAAAAATATGAATTCAACTGTTTTTAATTAAAAATTAAAATATTTCTTGGTTAAAATATCAACAATTGAATTTATCGTTAAGAAATTCATCTTTTTGGTTGCCAATTCAACTATTCGGCTAAAATTTGAACTACTTTGTTAAATTTTTTTTTTTTTTTTTTTTGGTTGAAGATTCAACATTTTAGTTGAAAATCCAAATATTTTGTTAGAAAATGTACATATTTTATTAAAAATTCGTCTTTTTGCTTTTGAAATCCTTAATCTCGTGAAAAATCTATTTTGTTAAAAATTTGTTGTTTGGTTAAATTGAACTATTTTTCATAAATAATTAAAACCGTTTTTAGTTGAAATATCAACTATTAAATTTTCCCTTGAGAATTCATATTTTTTGGTAAAAATTAAAATACATGGTTCAAAGTATAACTACTTTGTTAAAAATTTATTTCCTTGGTTGGCTGATTACAGATTCAACATTTTAGTTGAAAATTCGTCTTTTTTATTTGGTTAAAAATTAATCTACTTTGTTGAAACTGTAATATTTTTACTTAAAATATTAGAAATCTGGAGCATTTAAATTTGAATTTGATACTAGTACCTACATTAATTTCATTTAAAATAATTAATTTCCTAATATATTAAAATATAATAATAAAAAAAATAATATATAATATTTGAAATGAATATCAAACAGAATTTTGGGGGATTTTTCAAAAAGGGGAATTAATTGTTTCATTAAGTTTATAAAACCAATTTAAATCATCAATCTGCCAATTTTAGCTATTAATTAAAATTCACGGAACTAAGCGCGAATCATTTTTGATCCTCGCTCTAGTCAGGACTCAATTTGCATAACATTTCTTCAGGCCGTTTCACTAATTAAGATATTAAACCCTAAAATTTATGGGCAACTAAATTCGAATGATAAAGTAAAAAAATAAGCAACAAATTAATAAATTATCAGATAAATAGAATTCAGGTTCTTGGTTCCATCTTTCTAGAATACTATAGCAATTTCTGAGAAATCAAAATTTATTTTACTCCTGAAGGAACTTGATTTACATTGAGGCTTGAATCTGACAGCGAAACTTCCGTTATTAGTTATTACCTTCGTTATCGTCATCGTTATCCGCGACCGTATATATTGCCACGTGCACATTTTCTTGGTACTTTTGATTGTCCATTCGACAGGCTTGATTCAAGTACCACAAAAACTGGTCCAGCCTCTTCGTAACGAGTATGCAAACTCGTTTTTAATAGAAAAGTCATTTTGTCTTTTCACTTTAGAGTTCAAAAATATTATGAAGTTTTAAATATATGAGATTTTATTTAAATTTGTAAATATCGGTCCGTTTGTTTGGGTTGGTTTGTTTAGGTTCGTTACGTTGCAGACGTACGTTTGGGTTCGATTTGGTATCTTAGTTACGTTCGTTTGGGTTGGATTGGGTTTTTAGTTTCTCTGATTTTTGGTTTGGTTGTGCTCCTTACGTTCGTTCGGGTTGGATTGATTGTGTTGCTTATGTTCGTTTCGGTTCGCTTCGTAGATTGCGTGCATTTTATTTTGTTGTGTTAGTTGCATGCATTTGGGTTTTTCCGTATTGGTTGCGTTCGTTTGGGTAAGTGTTATTGGTTACGTTCGTTTGGGTTGATCTGATTGTGCTGGTTAGGTTTGCTACACTAACCCAAACGAATGGAACCAATACCAACCCAAATGCACGTAACCAACACAACAAAAAGAAAATGAAGGCAGTCAACAAAGCGAACCGAAACAAACGTCAGAAAGACAATCAATCCAACCCGAACGAACTTAAGCAGCACAACCAAACCATCCAACTCAAAGAAACTAAAAACCCAATCCAACCCAAACGGACGTAACTAAGATACCAACTCCAACCCAAACGAACGTCAGCAACGTAACGAACCTAAACAAACCAACCCGTACTAACCAACCCAAAGAAATGGACCGTTTGTCTTTTTCATCTTTCGTTTGGTAATTTTATCTTGCGTCGGTAATTTTTTATAGGCAAGAATGTAAATTTTATCTATGTGTCAACTGTGAATCCTTTTAGGACCGTATATATTGCCACGTGCACATTTTCTTGGTGCTTTTGATTGTCCATTCGACAGGCTTGATTCAAGTACCACAAAAACTGGTCCAGCCTCTTCGTAACGAGTATGCAAACTCGTTTTAAATAGAAAAGTTATTTTTTCTTTTCACTTTAGAGTTCAAAAATATTGTAAATAGTGCCACAACTTTTTTTTTAAATATTGTCAATATAGTGGCATAAAAATTTGTTAAATATTATTATTATCTACAGACTGTTCCTTTTATTTTATAGTCGACGTGATGTTCTGTTAAAGAAAGTCAAAATAACAGAACTAGGATTTTTATGAGATTTTATTTAAATTTGTAAATATCGGTCCGTTTGTTTGGGTTGGTTAGTACGGGTTCGTTTGTTTAAGTTCGTTACGTTGCTGACGTTCATTTGGGTTCGATTTGGTATCTTAGTTACGTTCGTTTGGGTTGGATTGGGTTTTTAGTTTCACTGATTTTTGGTTTGGTTGTGCTCCTTACGTTCGTTCGGGTTGGATTGATTGTGTTGCTTACGTTCGTTTCGGTTCGCTTCGTAGATTGCGTGCATTTTATTTTGTTGTGTTAGTTGCATGCATTTGGCTTTTTCCGTATTGGTTGCGTTCGTTTGGGTAAGTGTTATTGGTTACGTTCGTTTGGGTTGATCTGATTGTGCTGGTTAGGTTTGCTACACTAACCCAAACGAATGGAACCAATACCAACCCAAATGCACGTAACCAACACAACAAAAAGAAAATGAAGGCAGTCAACAAAGCGAACCGAAACGAACGTAAGAAAGACAATCAATCCAACCCGAACGAACGTAAGCAGCACAACCAAACCATCCAACTCAAAGAAACTAAGAGCCCAATCCAACCCAAACGGACGTAACTAAGATACCAACTCCAACCCAAACGAACGTCAGCAACGTAACGAACCTAAACAAACCAACCCGTACTAACCAACCTAAACAAATGGACCGTTTGTCTTTTTTATCTTTCGTTTGGTAATTTTATCTTGCGTCGGTAATTTTTTATAGGCAAGAATGTAAATTTTATGAGTAGATTGAAAAAAGTGTTTTGAATTTCAAAATAATTATACAGGTATCTAATTAATTCTTTAGATTGATTCAAAACTCATTTTACTCATAAAATTATGAGAAGGTTACTAATAATTTTTTTTCGCTGATTTAAATTTAATAATGTGCCAAAAAAATTAAAAAATTTCGAATCTATGTGTTAACTGTGAATCCTTTTGGATTAATAAGCACAATTTTATTTTTAATAGAAAACTTGAATATATGAACAATGTGAAAGTAAAATTGTTCTTGATTGAATACATTTTTAATATGATCAAATATAATTATTAAAACTTTACATTGGATGCCTTAATATTTGATCTGTTTTAAACAAAAATGCACAAAATTAAAAATAAATAATCTTCATTTCTTTAAAAACGCACTAGTGTAAAAGGAAATAGTGAATTTTCAACTGAAAAAGATCAATTTTCTAGCCAAAATGGAATAGCCAAATTTTTAGTGAAAAAATTAATTTACAACGAATAAAAAACGAATTTTCAACCAAAGTTAAATTTTTAATCATGAAAATGAACTTTCAACTGAAATGATGCATCTTTATTTGAAAAAATAAATGTTTAACCCAATAGTTAAATTTTCGAACCACAAGATGAATTTTCTGCCAAAAAAAAAAAAAATTTTAACAAAATACATGCATTTTGAATCAAATATTTTAATTTTTAATGGAATTTTTAACCTAATAATTGAATTTTCAACCAGAAAGGTTAATTTTCTAAAAAAAGAGAATAATTTAATTCTCAGTTAGAGAAATAAATTTTTGAGCAAATTGAATAAACCTTCAAACGAAATAGTTATATGTTTAATCAAACAAATGAATTTTCTAACAAACAGATTAAATGGCTATAAAAAAAATTTCGGAAAACAGTTTGTTTAAATTTTTTATTTAAAAAATTAATTTTTAATGAAAAGACTAATTTTCAACCAAAGACATTAATTTTTAACCAAAAAAATTCATTTTCTTCGAAAAAAGAATAATCTTTAACAAAACACATGAATTTTCAATCAAATATTTTAATTTTTAATGGAATTTTCAGCCCAATAGTTGAATTTTCAACCAAAAAGATGAACTAGTCACCAAGAAAATAATTATTCTACCACAAAAGACAAAGTTTAAATAAAATACAGAAATTTTCAAATAAATAGCTGAAATTTCAACTGAAGCAAACTGATGTTCAACCAAACATGCAATATTTAAATTTTCGAAAAAAAATTAATTTTCCATAAAAAAGGTAATTTTCAAGCGAAAGAAATTAATTTTGAAGCAAACAGAATAATTTTCTACCAAGAAAGATTAATTTTTTAATTTAAGAATTTTAAATTATATTAAAATCAAATTCAAAATCCCATTTAACGTTAGATTGATTTTTAACAAAATATATGAATTTTCAACCAGAAAGGTGAATTAGTCACCAAAAAAACTCATTTGCAACCACACAAAAAAAGTATTGTTTTGTTTTTAAGTTTCAATAAAATACAGAAATTTTCATCCAATTAGTTGAATTTTCAACTGGAGAAGATAAAAGGACCATTTTTCTTCAAAAATTTTGACTCTAAAACCCAGTTTTTTTTATTTTTCAAGTTTTTTTAAAATTAAAAAAAAAATAATAATTTCATTGCTAAAAATTAAATTAACATAATTTATCTTGATTAATTAATTAATTCAAATTAATTTATTTACTTCAGTTATCTTTATGTTCAACCAAACATTTGTCATATTACAGAATTAATATGTAAACAAAAGCTCAAATTTTTAATAGAACTAGCAAAAATTAATCGTTAGTGTTTTTTTGTTTTAAATTCCATAATGAACATAAATTTCACACTTTTCTTACTCTTGAACTTTGAAAATAAAATTTTCATATAAAAACAAAATAATTTAAAACATTTAGATAAATATGTCCAGAAAACGCGGTAAATCGAGCCTTGTAGAAAAATCGAATCAAATTCGAATAGTCGAATTTAATTCTACCTTGATGAGTAGTTCATCCAGAAATACCTTGAAACTGTATTTTTTATGTTTTTTTAAAAGTTAAAAAAAAATGAAAGTACGGTGTCGGATAATTCCACACGCGCGAGACATAATTTCTGAATGCGAAAAATAATCTGCTAATTATCTATTAAAAAATGTTGGTAAATAAACCAAGTTTTTTTCTAGAGTAAGGGAAATTATTGCGCGCGTAGTGCGAACAATGTTCTAGTTTTTTTTAAATTCAAGGACTCTAAAGAATTCAAATAGATTTCAAAAGATATCGAAAAATTTCAAAGTTTTCAAAAAGTTTCAGAAGATTTCACAAAGATTTCAAAAGATTTCGAAAGATTCCAGGAGATATCGAAGATTTCAAAAATATTTTAAATACTTCTGAAAGATTTCATGGTTTTAAAGCTTTCAAAGAAATTCACAAAGAAGTCGACAGATTTCAAATAATTCCAGCGATTTTTTGAAAAATTTCATAACTTTTCCTGGTTTTGCAAAATTTTTTGAAAATTTTACGATTTTTTCAGCACATAAAAAAAACTGAGGTTTCCATTAGAACCCATTTTTGGTTCAAAAGGAGCTGCAACAAGAATGAACCCCACTTGCTGAAAAGGAACCCAAATCGATAAATTAGCTCTAAATGATACCTCAGTTGGGGTTCTAAAGGATCCGAATTGTAAATGAGCCTATTTCTAAAGAACCTATTTTTCGCTTTGCCCACTTCGACATTTTGTTTAATTAATAATACAATTTTTACCTGAAAGCACACATGTAATCAAACTCTGATGGACATAACTTCATGAAGACAATGAAGGTACAAAATATTACCGTAATTAAAATAGATATAATGACTTGATAGATGTAATTTGCAGGTTATGTAACAAGCTTGTAAACATAAAGGCTTATTCTTATGCAAAAAACTTTTCGACATGTCACTTTTTAAAAGTACAAATATATATTATTAGAAGTGTTGCAGGGTCGTTGCAAAACCAAAATTTCCTTTGTTTTATAATTTTAACATAAAATATAAAAATAGATAACCAATTTGACTGTAGAGAAACGAATTTTTTTTAAGTATTAATGCGCATGCGTCGCACCAGCAGCCTCACTGCATGTTGATCACGAGCTTATTTGAAATGATAAAATATGCAAATCAATTTTTTACAACATAATTATTATAATATTATTATTATAATTATTGTATAATAATTTTGAAGTACAAAAAATATTATGAATTATTCAGAATTGACATTTGTGAAGAAAAGTCTTTCTTCTTTTGAATTTAAAATCAATAATTAATTTGTAAAGAGTAAAATCAAAGAATTAATTTACCTTTTACTCTAAAAGTCTATTTTGTGATCTGAAAATTAATTTCTTTGATTCTAAACTGATGATTTATCATAAAAAATTAATTTACACATTTGATAATTTCAAAAAAAAAAAACATATACAGCGAAAAACACGATAATTAACAGAAATGGACTTGTAGATTGAACTATTTAAAAACTGATACAGATTGAACGATTTTTAAATTTAAACATTAAAAATTGTGATATTTACAGGTGCAATAGTTTAAAATTGTATTAAATACATGCAGGAATCATCACAACAACTGGTTTTCCTTCCCCAAGCACATACATTTTCAGGGTGGCGATTCGGCGGACAATTTCAAATTCCCGGTTATTTCCCGGTTTTTCCCGGTCAAGTTTTTCAATTTTCCCGGTCAACTAAAAGTAACATATTCATATTTGCCGTAAAACGCAAACATTTATTTTAATTCATGACGTTCACTCTGAACATCCTTTAACACAACAGAACAAAACATTGCAAATAAATGAATTTTCAAAAAATACTTGAATTTTCCACTAAAAATATCAATTTTTCACAAAAAAAATGAAATAGTTAAACTTTTCAACCAAAGTGATGAATTTTCAAATAAAATTATGATTCTTCAACTGAATAGTTAAATTTTAAACAAAATAAAAAATAAATTTTCAGCTAAAATTATGAATATTTAACTGGAACACTTGAATTTTCAACCAAAAAGATGAATTTTTAAACCAGAAGATTAATTTTCAAATAAAAAGAATTATTTTGTACAAAAAATACAATTTTTCAACAAAATACATGAATTTTTAACAAAATAGTCGAATTTTTGATTAAAGGAGACAAATTTTCAACCAAATAGTTGAATTTTGAACTAAAACAAGAATCATTTTCAACCAAAAATGGAATAGTAACGTTTTTAGTGAGAAAAAAAAATTATTTTAAACCAAACATAAGAGTTTTCAATTAAAACAATGAATATTCAACTGAAATAGTTGAATTTTCAGACAAAAAAAATTAATTTTTACTAAAAAAGATAAATTGTAAACCAAAACTTAAATAATTATATTTCAAGTTGAAGAAATTAATGTTTAACCAAACAAACGAAGTGATGAATTTTCAAATAAAATTCGAAATATTTAACTGAAATAGTTGAATTTTAAACCAGACAGATGAATTTTTTTACTGCAATGATGAATCTTTAACTAGAATAGTTGAATTTTGGACCAAGAAGATGAATTTCTACCAAAAGACGAATTTCCAACTAAAAAAGATAATTTTTCTACCAAAAATTGAATAAATAAATTCATAGGCAAAAAAAAGAATGTTAAAAAAAAAGAGATGAATTTTCAACTAAAATTATGGAATATTCAACTGGAATAATAGTTACATTTTCATTTAAAAAAAAATGATTACCTAAAATATTTTAAGTAATTTATTTAATAAATTACATTTTTCTATACAAAATTATAGACAATGAAATGAATAATTGGATGAAAAAACTTCACTTCATTGGCGAATTTGTTGATGACAGCTCTCTCAGCTCGCGGAAATTGTTACAAAACATTTATTTAATTTTTTTTTTCATGAACATATTGCTTAAAATGTGTTGCCTCGAAAAAAAAAGTAAATAACAGTTTTCGAATAATTCCCGCGAGACGAAAGTGCTGCCATCAAATTGCCACTTCATAACCTCAAAATCCTAGTACCGATTGGTCCTATTGGGAACGATTGAAACTTTGCAACACTAAATCTTTCCCAATCGTGCACACACGATTAAGAAACACGATTAGAAACAATTCAAATTTCTTCCTATCATTCCCCTAATAGCACGGAACATTCCGGGAACGTTCCTGGAACGTTCCGCGGGCACCTTCGGAACGTTCCAGCGGAACGTTCCCGGAACGTGTAAAATGTCCGCCCCTTGGGAACGTTCCACTGGAACGTTCCAAGAACGTTCCACTGGGACCTGAGGGGAACTTTCCACTATTGTTATTTTTAACAACAATTATCTCGTAAACCATAAGAGATAGGTAAAAATGAATGTCATTTTTGAGTTTTGAGTACCGCATATACTACACTATAATATGATATCCGTATCATAAACTGACATCGATTTTGACCTATCACTTACGGTTTACGAGATATTTATTGATAATAATAACAATAACGTTAATTTATGTTTGGAACGTTCCAGTGGAACGTTCCCAAGCGGCGGACATTTTACACGTTCCGGGAACGTTCCGAAAGTTCCCGCGGAACGTTCCGGGAACGTCCCAGGAACGTTCCGTGCTATTAGGGTCTGAATTGTTTTCAATTAATTATTTCTAGAAGGGTAAACAGTTTGCTTTTTCCGAAAATTGTACGCATATATATACCATTAAACCATTTCCCTTTCAGGGTAGGCGTGACACTACCCGATTCGGGTAGTGTTTCTAGGTTTTTCTTGTAGTTATAAATAACTACAAGTGTGGGCTCACCACACCCACGATGTGCCAACAGCACTCATGTCAGTATTCTTGAATGGTCACCCATCCAAGTACTAACCGCGTCCAACGCTGCTTAACTTCAGTGATCTGACGAGAACTGGGGTTTTCAGCGTGGTATGGCCGTTGGCGATAATAAATAATAATATCGTTTGTGTTTGCTTTACCGACATATTCTGTAAATCGCGAAATTACCAACCCGACTTTGCAAGCCGTTGGTTTGTGAATGCGCGTTTATGTTGTTCTTTTCAAGTGCGCTCTAAACGAACCCTTTTGGGTCTCTGCAGGTATCTATTGGAGCTCAAGTTCGAAAGTATACCAACTTTTATTTGAGCCGCAACATTAGTGAACCCCCAGTTTTTTCTGTGAGGTATTGTACCAACCCTGACTTTGCAACAGAATGAAAATAGTTAGTCATGAACTCTGGCAATGCAATATATCAACCAGATGCTAATTATCGCTCCGAGCGAAAGAAGATTATTGCGATTGAATGTCTTCGTGCAATATATTATTCTTGAGAGCGGATTTAATGATTACATTTTTTCAATATAAAAGTAAAGTTTACCAAGAATTACTTACATTGTCAGCTTGATTTATGTCAACACCATGTAGAATAAGTATATCGCAGGACTCCACGTGACCAGCCGCTGCAGCCAATAAGAGTGGACTTTGACCACGCTAAAACATTTTGTTTTCATTATTTATTTAATTTACATATTTATAATCAATCACTATTCTTACTTTAAACCCGCAAAAAAAGAAAGTTTTCTATACAATTGTTGTATCCTAAATTAAGTTGAATAAAAAATATGGTAATAAATTTTACGGAACCGCATATAAGGTGACTTTCAGTACCTCATTCGCGACTCTTAAAGCAGGCCGCCATGCCAGGGGAATAAATAGATCGTCCGCAATTAATTTCGTCGGCGCAATTACGGGGGGAAATAATTGTAATGAATGCGTGGATAATAGGTCCCGCGGCCTCAAAAGGTTACTTGCATCATTCTGACGAATGTGTTCCAACCACGCTTATATTATATTGTGATGCACCGTAATTCTAAACAGCCTTTTTTCTCATATTCATATTTGTAATAAAAAAGGTATTCCTTTCTTTAAATTCAAAATCGACCTTTTTTTTTTTTTTTTTTTTTTTGAATAAAAATCAACTACTTATTTTACGTTTCACTTTATAAGTCTATTTTGTGATCAAAGAATTAGTTTTAATAATTTTAGAAGTATTATTTGTTGGAAACAATTTTTTTGTACATTTAATCATTTTAAATAAACGCGCCAACGGTAGCCAATCCAGTCGTTGACGCGACGCATGCGCAATACGAAAAGAGCCAAGATTTGGAAGCACCGATGACAGTGCAAAAAGGTCTCCAGAAAGAGGAAAACCCGTGAGGAAAAGTCGATTTGGGCAATATTAATTATGCCCAATTAACTCAAAAAAAGAATTTTTCATTAATATTATATTAATAAGGCATTCTGTTTATCTGCTGAACTTATACATTTTATTATTGTGAAGAAAACACACTTCATTTTGTTTCTAAAAACTTATTTCGAAGAATTCGAAACAAAATGTAGAAGCTTTTTATTAATTTTGAAAGATTTGAGATTATTTTTTAAGAAGATTTCTGGGAAAATTTCAAATCGTTTCGGTTTTATTTTAAAAGAATAATTTTAAGTTTGGAAGATTTAAAAATGTGTGGAAAAAGAATATGGAAGACTTCAAGACAATTTTTATTTTTCAGGATTTAAACAATTTTTAGGCAAACTGAATTTGGCAAGGTGTCAAGAGAATGAAAAAAATGTTTTTAAGATTCATGGGAAAATTTCAAGTAATTTTTTCAAATAAATTCTAAGAGAAAATTGAAAAACATTACAAAATATTTTTAATTATTTCCTAAAACTTTTAAAAAGAGTGTAAAAGATTATAAAGAAAAGTTTTGCAATTTTGCCATATCAGATCATTTTAGAAAAAATCTGAGTTTCTAAAAAGAAATAAAATGATTTTTTATCTTAAAAAATTAATTCAAAGAGAATATTTAAAAAGACTTCAAAAGATTTCTGAAATTGTCAAAGAAGAATCTTAAAATTTTTAAGACAATTTTTTCAATTTTGCAGAATTTCAAAGAAATTCTGAAAAAATTGTAAAAGATTAGAAGATTTAGAAATTCTGAAAAGATTAACAAAACAGAATTTTCTTAAGATTCTTGGTGAAATTTTAAATGATTATTCATGTTTCAAAAAACTTGTAAAAAAATTGAAAAAGATTTAAAAACATTTCAAACGATATCCTAAAATTTCGAAAAATAGTGTAGAACATTTTAAAGCAAAATGTTTCAATTTGGTAAGATTAAACAATAAAAAAATCAAGTAAATTCAAGAAATATTTATAAGATTTGAAGAGATTCAAAAAGAATTGTAAACTTTTAAAGATCTTAAAAGATTTCAAACAGAAACTTTAGAAGCTTTAAAAGAATTTTGAAAGGTTTCAAGAGAATAAACAAATTTTCTTACAATTTTTGGGAAAATTTCGAAGATTTTAAGGCAATTTATTCACATTTTTAATGATTTTTCAAAAAGACTCGAATTTTTCCTAATATTTTGTGAGATCCTGCAAAGTAAAAAAATGTCTTTAAAATCTTCTAGATTCTTTTTTGACACATCTGAAATATTCACAAATCTTTTTTAATTTTCTCAAGAATCTTATAAAAATTATATTTATATAAATTTTAAAACAAACTGCTAATGCTTCTTTTCCTGTCAGTAATTTCAATATTTGTATGACTAAAAAAAATATTTAAAAAGCATTCAGTGTTACATCAAAATATTGTTTTATTTATTTCTAGACAATACTTCATCTTAAAAAACCTTTTTTTTTCGTTCAAAAAACTTTGGGGGGGGGGGGTCCGAAGAAAATTTTAGGGTCTGTTACATGGGAGAGGGGGTTTAAAAAAGGTCGAAAATAACGTTATGTAATATTATGTGAAGTTGCATAAGCAAATATGTATTTCTATATCAAATATTTATTTAAAATATTGAGAGATATAGCACTGATAAAAATTAAAACACGTTTTTGAAAGAAAACAATTTATAAAAATAAGCCTAATAGTTTAATGAAATAACAGAATGTTATTTCATTAATTTCGAGTAGAATTTTCTACATTTTTAATGAAATTGTTTTAAAACTTATTTTCTTTTTATTGAAATCAATTTTCAAATTTTTAAACTAAAATATTTAAAAAAATTACATTTTATTAACAATTAACACGTTATTTATTTATTTGAATTAGTTAAAACGATTTGCTTTGAAACACAAAGGATACTATTAAATGTTTATATTCAATACTTAATGGTATTTTTCATATTTTGAATTTTTGCGCTCTAATGCTTGAAACTTTGAAACGTTTCCAAAGTTTCATGAAACTTTTCATTTAGTCAAAGTTTCATGAAACTTTAAAACCCTATTTCTAAAGGCGGAAGCAATGCTCCCAACTCGGGCACCTTACACTACTGCGCATGCGACGCATAAGGCGCTTCATTGGCTGCCGTTCGCGCGCTTGTTTGAAATGTTAAAAATACCATTTTTCAAATTTATCATTAATTATTAGAAATAATTATATTTTAACATGTTCAAGTGGTACTTGGATGGTTTTTTAATATATTCTGAGCACTAGGTTAAAAAATAAAATGAATATTCCGAAAATAAAAAATATCATGTTATTTAATGTAATCTTTTTTTTATTTTTCACAACCTTATGCTCAGAATATATTAAAACCCATCCACGTACCACTTGAACATGTTAAAAAAATGATTTTTGATGATTAATAATGAATATAAAAAATTGTATTTTTTAACATTTCAAATAAGCGCGCGAACGGCAGCCAATGAAGCGCCTTATGCATCGCATGCGCAGTAGTGCAAGGTGTTCGCGTTGGGAGCACTATGCGGAAGTTAGTCTTTTTTTATGAGATGGGGGAAAAATGAAATTGTCGACATATTCTTCTTCTGCCATCCTTATGTCAAACTGCTTTTTCGAAAAACATATCTTGAAAGTATTATAAAAAGATGAGATTGACGGTCTTTATTAAAAAGCACTATTATTCACTTGCATTTTTACTTTACTTTTGCGCGATTGACGTGGTTACTCCATTCCTCCAAAACAACGAAAGCAACACGAACGACTGAGGGCGCTGGCGTTGTTTCATGTCACGTTCTAATTGGTCAACATGAGACCATGAAAAAGCGCGGGTAATTTTAAAATTTATAAAAACCTAAATAGAGGAAATAGATTTAATACAGCGAGAAAAATGATTTATTCGTACAATAAAATAGTTTCATTGCTATTTCTGCAATACATTTCTTCATGGTTCCACCAAATTTGGGTTTGCATAACAAAACTTTTTGTTAAACCAACTTTATATTTTGTTAAACCAATAGAATTTTTTGTTTATTCAGCAAAAGTCAGCAAAACTTTCTTTTAATCGTCTTTCATAGATCCCTTAAGAATTCATTTAGCTTCCGTTAAAAAAATTGTAATCGTTTGAAAATATAAGCCGGAATATTATATTGAACATTTTCTCATCCAATGTTCACACTATGCCTAATATAGAATCAATATATTTTAATAATTAATTACATTTTTCTAAAGTAGGACACCCAATTGGGGCCAAATTGGTGCCTTAGAACTATTTGGGCGAAATCGGGGACATTTCCACACGGAAAGGGGTAATTTTTTTACAAAAAAGGGGGAAAATATTAATTATTTATTTTCACATTTACAGATATCGGAAGTATTAAAAATTTGAAAAAGTAGTGTCAAAGTAGTGTCATAAAATTTTTAAAGTATAAACCTTATGTGTAGTCCGAATTTAAAAGTGAATTGTTCTAAATCAAAAAGTGTGCAATGGAAAATTAACTTTATTTTTTTTTTAATTCCACATTTCAAGCCTAATATTTTTAAAGTATTTAAAATTAACTTCAATGTTTATTTCAAATGTCATTCATTAGTCTACACTATTAGAAAAATTTGTATGAGATTTAATATACATGTGTGTGAAGCAAATATGCACTACCGCTACTGAAATGTAATATACATTGGTGTAGTGAATTTAATATACGTGTGTATTAAATTTAATATATAGGTCGGTATAGCAGTGTGCGTGAAAACTCAAAGTGCTTTAATTTCTGTAAATCTTGTCAAATATTCGCAATTAAATTAATAATCTAGAATTCGTCAACTAAATTGTTATTTATAATGAAAGTGCAATGTACGGGTACTTTCGACATGAAATCTTATTTTATTTTTGATTAACATTAAGAAGGCATCATGTTTCATTATTCAGAATCGAAAATGACTGCTAAACTTATTTTGAATTTGTGTAAAATGGAATTATCTGATTTTTTTGGTAAGTGATTAGCATGAATGTATATGAAATTTAATATAAACATCCTTGATGGTGATTTCATATGCTTGGTATAATTATTTTAACACACGTGGTTATATTAAATTTAATATTATTTTTAACAGTGTATACCGTAAACCGGGGTATAGTAGATCATGTAGGGTAAAGTTGCTTACCTTCTAATTTATATTTTAAAATTGAATATCAAATTTCCTAGGGTAGAAAATAGAAGATTATCGATTGTCCTAATTAGAAGAACTGTCAAACTTTATTTTAAAATTTATTGGGTGCGAATTTGTTTGTGAGCAACTTTACCCTACATGAGCGATTTTACCTCGTTTTATCATAAATTATCAAAATTCATATTTATTTAACGCAGGCTTCAAATTTTTTCTCTATTCTTTTCTTTGAGATGAGAATGTAAAAAAAAGGAAAAGGTACAAGCTCTATCCAGTATATTCTATGATAACAGATCAGGCGATTTATTTATGGGGTTTCCATACTTGGAAACAGTTCCGCAATCCGACTGAACTCGGCCAACCATGTATAATTGTATTATCCATTTGTCTCCGCCATATTAATTATCAAGAATAGGAAGATTTTTATTTATTCTTTCAAAATTATTTTTTATTTCTTTTTTTTATCTTATTTTCATTCTGCTTTATCTCCTAATGTTGAAATTGGAAGATGGTTAGGTTGGTTAGATTGCAAAGCAGCTCTAAGCTGTATATACTTTGTATACATATGTTGTTGGCATCTTGATAAAGATCTATTATTATTATTATATGTCGATGACTTGTTAAAAATGTCTCGATGACATTGAGCAATAGGTAACATAGTTCGAACTTCCTACGCCTTTCAGTGTATTTACTAAACTCTACTTGGCTACCATTTCTAGTGTTTCTACACCTCCCTCACCTGCATAAATAAGCAACGAAATTTAAAATCCTACCGGATATGAGAGCTATGTTAATTTATAAAATATAAAATTAAAATGAGACAAAAACTTAGCATTGATGCATAAAATAATCGTTACCAATTACAGGGGACACAGCACGAAAAGAGCGGAGAGGGGACATAGGGTAATTTTTTTACGAAAAAGGGAGAAAAAAAGAGAAAGCTTGAACATTTATTTTTAAGTTTAGAAAAGAAGAAACAATCTTTTTATACGAAATTGTATAGTTCTACACATTTTTTAAACGAGATCTCTGGAAATTCTTTGGAAGGTTTTGAAATAACTTAAAAAATTTCAAATCCTTTGCAATTTTTCTATGTCTTTCGTATCCCTTAAAATTGTTGAAATTTGTAGAAATTCCTTAAAATAAAATTTAATCTATGAATTTTCAACCAAAACCTGAATTTTTTACCAAGAATATTAATTTTCTACCGAAAGATACGAATTTTCAACGGAACAGTGGAATTTTCAACTTAAAAATTTCAATTGTGAACCAGAAAAGGAATAGTTATATTTTAATTAAAAAAATTATTCAAAGGAAAGAATTTTCAACAAAATACCCAGACCGAAATATTATATATAGTTTATATATAGTGTGAAGCATTATATATAATATTCATTTGTTTTATATAAAAAATGTATGAAACAAATGAATATTATATATAATACTTCACACTATATATAAACTATATATAATATTTCTGCCTGGGTAGTTCAATTTTCAAACAAACAGATGAATTTTCAACTGAGAAAATTAATTTTCTACCGAATAATACCAATTTTTAATAAAATACATGATTTTTAAACCAAATAGTTGAATTTTCAAGCAAGAATCTTCATTATCTACCAAAAAAATGTAATTACAACAAAATATATTGTTTTTCAACGAAGAAAGACCAATGATGAAATAGAGAAATTTTCTGTTAACCAAAATTTGCTAACCAAATTTAACCTATTTGTTAACAAAAAAAAGAAATTTTTAAGAAAATGGTTAAATCTTCAGTGAAACCAGTTTCAACTAAAATCAACAATCTTTAACCAGAAACAGATTTTCAGGTTTAAAAAATTAGTTTTCAACCACAAAAAACGAATTTTCAAAAATATAGTTAAATTTTCTTCCAAGTTATATAAATTTTCAACCTAAACAAAAAAATTTGAACGACATAAACAATGGCTTTTTGACTACAATTTTTAATTTTTTACAAATTAATTCTCATTTTTAATTTAAATTTATTTTTGAACAAGCCCAGTTGAAAAAGTTATATTTATATAGTTTATATATAGTGGAAAAGGTAAGATTTTTTTCATTAGTTTTATAAATTTTTCTGTATAAAACAAATGAAAAATATCAGTGTTTTGTCCACTATATATAAACTATATATAACTTTTTCACCTGGGAAATCATGAATTTTCAAAGAAGAAGATTGATTTTCGACCGAAAAAGATGAATTTTCAACAACAAAAATGAACAAAGTAGTTGAAAACTATTTGAATTACATATGTAAATTACTGAGAATCACCTCGATTACTCTGGATAAATTTTTAAGATTTTACAGACTTCAATGATTCTCCAATGATTTCACAAAGATTTAAATAATTTCCAAAATATTACCAAAACTTTTCGAAATATTTTTGATATTTCGGAAATATTTCTACAGATTTTCCAAAGATTAAAAATATTTCGCAAAGATTTTTAAATATTTGAATAATGTCCCAAAGATTTAGAAAATTTCACAAAGTCTTCAATTGTTTCAGAAAGATATTCGATAGATTTCAAAGATTGTACAAAGATTTTGAAGATTTTCCAAAGATTCCTAAGATTTCACAAAGATTTGAATAATTTAAAAAATATTAAAAATATTTCGCAAAGATTTCAGATAGATTTAAAAGACTCCACAGAGACTTCAATGATTTTTTAAAGATTTCACAAAGATTTCAATAATTCACAAAAATTACCAAATATTTCGAAAACATTTCAAATATTGAATTATTAATTATCATTCATTTTCATGTGAAGAACAAGAATGGTACACATTAGAGTTTCATGAAACAACATTTGTCATTGTTATAAACAATTTTTATAAAAAAATTCACTTATTTGGTATTTATATGCATAGAAAATTTGTCTTTTCTGCGGAAGCATTTCTTTTCATCTAAAGAATAGAACTTGTGCACAACTGACTTCCATCCAACAACATTCATCATTGTTATAAACAATTTATACAAACAAATTCACTTATTTGGGTGTCACTGCAATTGGCTATATGTATATAAAAACGTATTCCATGGCAATATTCCAGCTTCTCTAACAATCGTCAAAATTGTAGTCATGAAATAGGGTTTTTTTGGCATTTAGTAATTTTTTTTGTACTGTTAGAAATTTTCAATATTGTTTACTTTCTTAATTTTACCTTTGTATCATCCATACCTATAAATCTGTGAAATTCAAAGATTCGCTTGAATATATTATTCTACGAGAAGAACTTTGGAATCTTCTGTCATTTGTTTTTGTTTTGCATCTTTTAAGAACAAATAAATAAACGTGGAATTGACTGTCCTGCAATAAAGTTTTAAGGAAGGCCCGATCAGGAAACAGCAGAATTTCCAACAGAATATCAACGAATTTAGATATTATGCACTACCTCATGATTTCATCGGATCCGCGAATAACATGCTTGAGGATCAAAGAAATGAAAAAAATGAAGTACAAAAAAAGTACAACAAAAATTTATAAAGCCCACAAACCCCAAGCCCACAAACCCCAAGCCCGCAAACCCCAAGCCCATAAATCCCAAGCCCACAAACCTCAAACTCACAAACCCTACGCCAACAAACCCCAAGCCCACAAACCCCAAATTCACAAATCCCAAGCCCACAAACCCCAAGCCCACAAACCCCAAACCTACTAACCCACAAACCACAAGCCCACAAACCCTAAGCCAACAAACCCCAAACCCACAAACCCCAAACCTACTAACCAACAAACCCTGAACCTCTATACTTCAATTCCTTGAACCCCAAATCTACAATTCTCTAACCCAAATCCATAAACTTTAAATTCTTAAAATCCGAAACCATCAACTTGTAACCCATAGACCTTTCATTTACAAACCCAAAAATTCAAAACCCAAATGTGGTAGAGTTAAGAATTTTTGTTTGACTCTATGAAACAAAGAAAAATACGATAATGTTCGATATGTGCTTCAGAAAAAGACTCTGTAGCATTCGATTTAAATGAATTTTGTAAAAATTGTTGTTGTTACTTCAAAAAAGTTAGTACAAGAATCTATCCATGGTAATATTGCAGTGTAAGCTTTTTAATATTACTTACAAAGTATTCCAATATTAAGACAGCAGTAAGATAAATTACTGTATTGTTATTGTACTACGTTTGTAGAAACATAATTTGAGGATTACTAATTTAATGACTTTCTTCACACTTACTTATTAATACATTTTATTTTCAATTCTTATGGTCAAAATTGTTGTAATGATTTGTTTGCTTATAATACTATTAACAAGAGCAGTATATATTTTTCAGAGATCAAAGTCAGCTTTAATTCTATAAAATTAAATTATGTAAAATCGACGGCTAAGAACCAGCATGACATGACTCACTTTTACTCAAAATGAGGTTTTTATGCTTTCCGATTCAATTTTTCGCGCCCGTTTCGATGAAACCATTATGAAACCTTTTTAATCTATGTTCTTGAATTCAGTTCTTCTTTAATTTGATAGTTAAATCTTTTCAATTCAATTAATTTTAAAAAGTAAAACCATGATGAAACTGTTTATATGAAACCATTCTCATAAAACCACGAGAAGCGCGCATAGCATAACTGGAATGAGGTATTTTCACATGAACCACCAGCTAACTTCACTTAATTAAGTGCTGAGGGGAAAACAATGGACCAAATGCATTGGACAAAACTTTATTTTTGTAATATCTTTGTAACTTTGTAACTCACACTGAATGCAAAACAATTCTTAAAATAACTTTATGATTCATGTCTGAAACAATTCCATATCAGATTATAATATAAAAAATAATATATTATTAGAATAAATAAATAAAAATGAAAAATACTACAAAAAAATTAAAAAAATAAACAAGAAAAAAAAAGAGGCATATCAATGTCCGAACTTCGACCTTCTCGTGGTGATATGCGTGTTTAAGTTAAAATCTAACTGAAACCAATGAAGTTAAGGCAACCAGCTTAATGAAATAACGCCATTCATTCATTACACAGAATTAGAAATTAAACTCGTTCCAAGCGACTACATTTACTTAACGTTCTACAATTTATAATTCTGTATTATTTTTAGTCAACTTACATCTGACCATATGTGACATTATGGGGTTTCTGGGATTGAGGTTTGTCGTTCATGGGTTTGGGGTTTGTAAGTTTAGAATTTGAGGTATTAAGGTTTGTGGGCTTGGGATTTATGGGCTTGGGGTTTGTGGACTTGGGGTTTGTGGGTTTGAAGTTTGTGGGCTTCGGGTTTGTAAATTTGGGGTTTATGGGCTTGGGGTTCGTGGTCTTATTTTGTGGTTTGGTTTGTGAGTTTGAGGTTTGTAGGCTTGGAGTTTGTGCGCTTGGGATTTATGGGCTTGGGGTTTTTGGGTTTGGGGTTTGTGGACTTGACGTTTGTGGGCGTGGGGTTTGTGAGTTTGAGGTTTGTGAGCTTGGGATTTGTGGGCTTGGGGTTTGTGGGTTTAAAGTTTGTAGGCTTGGGGTTTGTGAGCTTGGGGTTTGTGGGCTTGGGGTTTGTGAGCTTGGGGTTTGTGAGCTTGGGGTTTGTGGGCTTGGGGTTTGTGGGTTTGAAGTTTGTGGGCTTGGGGTTTGTGAATTTGGGGTTTGTGGGCTTGGGGTTCGTGAGTTTGAGGTTGTATATTATTATCAGCATTGCGTTTTTTACAGTCTTAGATGCATTTAGGCTGATTTTGGCCAGTCTTAACAATTAACCCATAAATGACAGGTCGCAGAGTTGTGCTAGTTTCAAATTTGTGTCGAGAATGTGAAATTATACTGGAATCTTATTGTTGAGTTTTTAGTCAACTTAATTTTTCGAGAGGATACCTGTTTTACTGACTTTTGAAATGAACGTGCAGAATACTTGACGTTTGGTATAGTATTACGCAGGATTATTATATAGGAATGGCCTGGTCGCAGGTGAACATTCAGATTGAGTTGTCCCGAGTATTTAAAAAAAAAATTTACCGAGGTTATCCTATTCAAAAACAGGACAAGCAAAAAATGATACCGTAAAAAAAGAGATCTCTAGATTTTACAGTGAGTGTCAATAGTGGCATGAGGCCTTTCACAAATGTCTGCTCTACTGGCAATTTGCAACGCTAAACAACAAAAGTCGAGCATGCTAATGAGCGTTATACGCAGTTTCAGTCCCTGAAGAAATAAAATAAAATTCTCACCTCATCCGGAAGTGGCTTGACGCCATCGTCGAGAAGGCGTGCGAGACGCGTGGCATCGCCACGAGCAGACGCCTCGCGCACCTTTTCTGCCATTCCGGTCAAGCATCTGCAAACAGAAAAAATATGCTAATTATTAATTTATTCCAAATTGCCTTCAGTGCAGAGTCAATTCAGTTTAGCATTTCAGTATTCACATAATATTGTCCTTGTAATTGTGAATCAAGATTCCGAGCAGGATAAAAAAAATGAAGAGCGTCTTTTGTCAAATTAACGTTACACCAAATCGCATTCATAAGACTCAGACGGGTTCCGTCTTCATTATAGAAGAGCAAAAAGAAGCGAGCTGTAAAGGGACAATGACACACGACGCCATTGTTTTGGGAGACAATGGTCACATAGGCACGGGTGTGCGCTGAAGAAATAGTAACTTAAGTGCGATGAATTCTCGGTCTAATATGACCAATCACCCAAAAATAATTGTCAAGGTCAATAAAAAATGGTGTAGATTCGTAATTTCATTTTAACACTGATTTTGATATTAAGGCCATGTGATGAGTGGGTCACGTGAACAGATTCCTACCTTACCGGCATTTTTTTTATTTCCTAATTTATTTTCACGCGAAGTGCCACATCGAGTTGAAAATTTGGGATACTAAATAAGAAGCACTGAGAAAGGTGGGTCTCGTCCTGAATTTTTATAATTATGAAAAAAGTTTTTTTTGTTAATAATTTTTTTGTGCTTTTTTCATGATTATTAAAATGTAGGACCAGACCCACCTTTCTTAGTGCTTCTTATTTATTATCTCAAATTTTTAACTCGATGTGGGTATTCGTGTGAAAATAAGTTAGGAAATAAAAAAAGTGTCGGTAAGGTAGAAATCCGGTCACGTGACCCACTCGTCACATCGCCTTAAACCCCACTAGAGGTTTTTTTCACTTAGAGGTTTGTTTTTTGAAAATGCGGTGATTTTTCACATTTTTAACCAAATAGTTCAATTTTCTACCAAAAGAGATGAATTTTCAACAAAGAATTGTGTTTTCAAGCTTAAAATAGTTTTAATTTTCAGCCCAAAAAGATAAATTTTCAACAAAAAAGTTAATTGAATTTTAAAGAAATAAACAAAATTAACTTGAGACCAAACTGTTGCATTTACAACCAAAAGTTACACTTTCAAGCAAATAAGACTAATTTCTTAGAAGATAGTTGAATTTTCAACCAAGAGCTTTCCTATCAAAAAAGATTAATTTTCGAAGGATTTTCGAACAAAAACATGACTATTTAACAAAATCTTTGCATTTTCAACCAACTAATTAAATTTTTAACAAAAATGATGAATTTTCAACAAAAATTTTTTTTTTAACAAAATAGTTAAATTTTCAATCAAATAGTTGGATTTTCAACCTGCAAGATGAATTTTCAACTAAATTTTCGAATTTTAAAAACAATAAAGATTAAAAGTCAACCAAAAACAGTGGCAATTTGAACCATATTGTTATATTTTCAAGCCAAATAGATACATTTTTTAGAAGACAGTTAAATTTTTAACCAACATTTTTTCTACCAAAAAAGATAAATTTTGAATTTAACAGGACGAATTTTTGAATGAAAAGAAACCTTTTTAATAAACTGGTTAAATTTTCTAAAAAATAGTTAAATTTTTAACGATATAATAGAAATTTTCAACCTAAAATATGAATATTCAGGCAAATAGTTGAATTTTTAACAAAGAAAACTCAATTTTCCACCAAATAGTAGAATTAAAAAAAAAATTTGAACCAGAAACAGAAAAGATAAATTTTTAGTGAAAAAACTAGAATTTTTAACGCAAAAAGACGAATTTTTAACAAAGCTGTTGAATTTTCAAATCGAAATTGTGAATTTAGAATAGGGAAGTTAATTTTCAACCAAATTATTGAGTTTTAAACTAAATACGATCAATTTTCAATAAAAAATGGAATAGTTAAATTTTCAGTACGAAAAATTGATGAAAAAAAAATTTTTTGAACAAAATAGTTAAATTTTTATACAGAGATGAATCTTCAACTAATAATATGAATTTTTAACAAACTGGTTCAACTTTCAACAAAATAAATAAACTTTCAACAAAATAATTACATTTTTAACCAAATAATAGAAATTTCAACCTAAAAAATGCATTTTTAACCCAATTGTTGAATTTTCAAGGAAAAAAATATCAATTTTCAACCAAATAGTAGAATTTTCAAACAAAAAAGATCAAATTCCAAACAGAAACAGAATAGTTCAACTTTCAGTAAAAAAAAAAATTTCAACGGAAAAAGACGAATTTTCAACAAAGCAGTTGAACTTTTAACCCGAAAATATGAATTTGGAACAAAGAAGTTAATTTTTAACCAAATAATAATTTTCAATAAAATAGTCAAATATTTAACCAGAGATGAATCTTCAAACAATAAAATAAATTTTTAATAAAGCAGTTCAACTTTCAACCAAGTAGTTGAATTTTTTACCAAAAAGATGACTTTATAAATAATTAGTTGAATTTTCAACAAAATAATGAAATTTACAACCAAATAGAGGAATTTTTAATCAAAAAATCTGAATTCTGAACCCAAAATATAATAGTAGACTTTTCGATAAAAAAATTAAACTTTCTACCAAAAATAGTTGGATTTTCGTATTTAGTTCGATTAATTCATTTAGTATTTAAGGCATTTGTTTTTTTTTTTATAAAAAAGATTTAAAACTTACAGAAAATAATTATTTTAACAATAGTTTTCGTAATTAATTTCTTTTTTCATGTCGCTTATTACTAATTTTTTTCAAATGTTTAAATTTTAGTAAATCATGGCTTTTTTCAGGGAAAAGATTCGCTGCAACTTTACTGTTTCCAATTTTCCAAATAAGTGAATAATTTTTAAATATAAATATTTGCTCAAAAAATTTGTTATTTAATAAAATTTTTTTCAACTATTTCAGCAATAGAAAAATTAAGTTTTAAAATTGAAAACACAGTTGTAGAGAATATTTTCTTCAAAAAAATAAGCGATCAGTTATTAATATTCAACCAAATCAAATGAAAAAAAAACATTATTTCCAAAATCAATTTGTTATGTAAGTTTTACAATTTTTTCAAACAAAATAATGTTTCTATTTAAAATTATATCATCAGTAATACTATTTTATAAAGGGTTCAAACAAAAATTGTACAGAACATAGGGGGTAACTTAACGGTACTATTAATTCTGACCTTAAGGTCAATTTTCGAGGTCATTTGAAGGTCAAGACGATTTTTAAAAATAACAACCCCTATTTTTGACTGCGGATTTAAAAAGAGCATAAAATTTCACGTCAAACAAATTCCGTGAAAAATTTGCTTTTGTGATCTTACAAAGGTCAAAAATGAAGGTCAAATGTCTAAAAAACGGTAAGATGCCCTTTTTTGGAATTATCGTGGTTTTCTGAGAATAGCAAACGTTCAACATGTTTTTAACAAGTCGATAAAATGTAAAAGTTTGAACCAACTTGACCATCTTGACCTTCAGATTTTGCAAGGTCATTTCAAGGTCAAGATGATTTTTTTTTAAGGAAATCCCTACGTTAACTGCGGGTTTAAAAAAAGCGAAAAATTTCACGTCAAAAATGTTCTATGGAAAATGTGTAAAAGTGTGTACCATCTTGACGACCTTGACCTTCCGATAAATTTTCAAGATCGTCAAGATGGTACACACTTTTACAAATTTTCCATAGAACATTTTTGACGTCAAATTTTTAACTTTTTTCAAATCCACAGTTTAAAGTAGGGATTTCCTTTGAAAAAATCATGTTGACCTTCAAATGACGTCGAAAATTTATCTAAAGGTCAAGCTGGTTCACACGTTTACATTTTATCGACTTGTGTAAAGCATCTTAAACGTTTGCTGTTCTCAGAATCCATAGTCCAAAATTGGGGTTGTAATTTTGAAAAATCGTCTCAACCTTCAGGGTCTTTTAACGGTACTATTAATTTTGACCTTGAGGTCAATTTTCAAGGTCATTTGAAGGTCACGTTGATTTTTTTAAATGACAACCCCTATTTTTGACTGCGGATTTGAAAAGAGCGGAAAATTTCACGTCAAAACTATTCTGTGAGAAATTTGCTTTTGTGGTCTTCTAAGGTCACCCTGTATAACACATGCATGAATACGACCGTTTCTCATGCCTGTCGAGCGAACCTGAAATTATATGACGTTACAAATTATGACGTCATATATGTATAATTTTGGACGGCATCGATTTTTTTAGGGTTTCGTAGTCCCGGGAAAAACCCTTATAGTTTCGATCTGGTGTCCGTCCGTCCGACGTACTCACTTTCAAGAACGTAAAGTGAGGGAAAATGATGGGTGGGGAAGTACGGGAAGTGAGGAAAAAGGAGAGGAGAGGAAGTAGAGGTGAGGAGAGGAGAGGAGAGGAGAGGAAGTAGAGGAGATGAGGGGAAGTGATAGGAGAGGAAGTAGGGGAAGCGAGGAGAGGGAGAAATGAGGGGAAGAAGGAGAACTGAGAGTGGAGAGTGGAGAGGTAGATAAAAGAGGGGTAATAAGAAGTGTCAGTAGATAATAAAGGGGAAATTATGGGAAATGAAAGGAAATTAGGGGACTGAAAGTTTGGGAAATGAGGGGAAGTAGGGGAAATTAGGGAGGTGGAGTAGGGGAAGTAAGTATAAGTGAGGAGAGGTAGGGAAAGTGATTAGAAATTATGGTGAGTAGGGAATCGGAAGTGAGGGCTAGGGAAGGGGAGTGTTAGCTGGGGTCGCGAGGAGAGGGGGAAGTAGAGGAGGAAGAAGTTGGGTTTGAACGGCTCAATTAACGTCCTACTAGGCTAAGAAACACTTTTTTGTAGGCGCGCGGCGCCCACCTTGACTAATTTTTTTTTTTTTTGTAATAATAAGTGTTTAAAAATATTGAGTGTTGTTTAAAATCATGTAATTCTGAAAAATGAAAATTTAACGATTTATAAAGTTAAACATTTGATAAAATTTAATAAATTTTATAGCAGAGCCACATGGTCCTTGTTTTAACTCAGAAAACAGATGATTTGTTGTTCATTACTATGATGCACTCAATTCTTTAAATGACACGAATTTGTTGGTCTAAATTATTCACTTTGTTTATAAAAAAAATAATTAACAAAATAATGTCTAAATTTTGTAAACAAGTTAAGATTTATTTCCTTTTTTAGAAATGTTTGCACATTTTCTCGTTAAGCACTGTAATAGAGTACGGTGCGCTAATTGCTGAGAACTTACATCGTGTAGGCACGAGAGATTCCTCCCTCGACGTGTCCGTACATATCCAATAGCATTTCAGCTCTGCTAAGAGGCATATCCGCTCTTCTGACCTATATTCAGTTTTTTTTATACACCATAAAAAAAAATTTCTTGAAAAAAAAAGAACTGTTTTCTTAGATATATGAAAATTTGGTTTGATCAAGCAAATTTTTATTGATTCAACAATATATCGTGTATAATTTTTTTTTTCTGAAAAAAGATCTCCTTTCGTTCCGCTTAGTGATGCATTCGAGACGATTTCGAGAAAAATCGAGATTTTCTTGAAACATGTTCAGGTGAACTCAA
>CAKNYM010052192.1:113371-124429 GCA_932195095.1 Andricus curvator | reverse complement strand
TGAAGTTTTGAGTTCACCTGAACATGTTTCAAGAAAATCTCGAATTTTCTCGAAATTGTCTCGAATGCATCTCCGCTGGGAATCGAACCATAGAACTACTGATTTCCGGTCAAGTGCTTTCCCATACGCGCATTATTTTGCTAGATGGTACAAATAAAAATTTTCAAGGAATCTGTATTATCATTAGAGAATAACAAAAAATATTTAACGTCTTTTCAGACTAGATAGAGCTATGATGGAAAAATGATTTAATTAATGTAATGTAATGTATTTTTTTCTTTCATATCTCCATCTGGTCTGAAAAGACGTGAAATATTTTCTGTTATTCTTTAATGATAATACAGATTCCTTGCAAAATTTGATTTGTACCATCGAGCAAAATAATGCGTGTATCTGAAAAAAGTTTCTTCTCTCGATCTCTCTAGTAGCTTAATGGAAAGAACCTGACCGGAAATCAGTAGTTCTGTGGTTCGTTTACCAGCGGAGCGAAAGGAGAAGTTCTTTTTTTCAGAAAAAAGATTATTTTAAATAATTTTTCTTTCATAGCTCCATCTAGTCTGAAAAGACGTTAAATATTTTCTGTTATTCTCTAATGATAATACAGATTCCTTGAAAAATATTGTATTGATCCAACAATTTTTTTTTGACTCGACCATATACAACATCTACCAAAAGGTTGGGTGAAAAAGACAAAGAATTTAGTTGGGTCAACCAAATATTTTGTTGTCCATGTAATAACCATATTCTATGGTTGAACAAACAAAAATTTGGTTGATTCAACCAAATCGTTTTTTGAGTGTTAAAAAAATACTATATCACACATCGGGCACATTTGACAAGTTAGAAAAATTAACATAAAGTAGCATCCATTTTTTCAATATTACATCGAAGGTTCAACTATTTTTGTAATCTGGTATACAATATAGATATATAAAAAAAATGAATTCAAAATCGGAAATGATGTAGAGGTCTTCTTTTTGAGTTGTTATTGATTTTTTGATGTTTTTATTTTTTCAGTGTCTTGGAAATGCATGTATTCAATTTTTATAAATTTTTTTTTTTCGAGAAATGGTGAAAAATTTTTAAAAGACACTCGGGAGGATCCGAACTTTTGCACGGAAAATTTTTAATCCAATTTTTAAATCCTTTAAAATCCTTAGAAAATGATAAAACTCCTTAAATTTGGTGAAATTCCATTATATCCCACAAAATCTGATAAAGCCCTTTGAAATCCTCTGAAATGTTTAAAAATATCCTAAAACTTTTTACATTTCTTAAAATCTTTAAAATCCATTGAAATCCACTTAAATTAGTAAAACCCTTTAAATTCTGTTGAAAATTTGAAATCCTTTGAAATCCGTTTTAAAACTTTCCACGTTTTTCTATTACCTTGAAATGTATAGAAATATTAAAAATAAAATATTATAAAATTCCTTGTAATCTTCGAAATATTTTAAATTGTTTGAAATCTTACGAAATAATTTAAAATCTTTTGAATTTTTCTATAATCCTACAAAATTATTTCAAATCTCATGAAATTCCTCGGAATCTTTCAAAATTCACAATACTTTTTAAAATCCTGTGAAATTTTTTAAATTCCTTAAATCTTGTGAAATCCGGCACAAAATTTTGAAATCTTTAATATATTTTGAAATTCCTTTGAAAAAGTTTAAATCTTTGAAAACTTCCTGGACCCCATGAAATCCGTAAAAACCCCTTAAAATTTAATTCAATCTCATTTACTCCCTAAAGATCTCCAGAAAATCAATGAAATTTCCTAGAATCTCTTGAACTCTTCAAAATGCTTTCATACCATTTTAAAATCCCACTAAATTTTTGAAATCTTGAAATTTTCTGGAAACTTGTCGAATTCCTTAAAATATTAAAAAAAAATTTGAAATCCATTAGAATTTTTTAAATCTTTAAAGTCCTTGGAGATCCTTTAAAATCGCGTAGGTCTGCTAAAATCACTACAAATCCCTTCAAATCTTTTAAAATTTTAAGACCAAAAATAAAAACAATCAACGGGCTCTTTTCGAAAAAAGTCGACTTTTATGCTTAAAATATTTGAAAAAATTTAATAATTTTCACTTATTTTTATTTAAAAATTAGAATTTTTTATTTAAATAGCAATTATTACATTTTTCATTGAAAATTCAGCTTTTTTGGTTGAAAATTCAACTGTTTAGTTAAAACTGATATTTTTTGTTGAAATTTTTATTGACCTACAGAAATATTAAAAAATCTTTGAAACTTTCTTAAGAATCTTAGGAGAATTATATTTATATGACCTTAAAAATAAATAAACTTGAAAAATAAATAGTTGCTCGAAATTTGTATTTTGTATTAAAAATTATTTATTGCCTCAAATTATAATTTGGTTTAAATTTTCCTTTTTTCTTGACTAAAAAGCTTTTTTACTTGAACATTTATTCATTTTGTTGAAAATTAATTTTTTTTAAAGTTAAATTCAACCGTTTTTTATTTAAAATAAAATTTGTTCATTGAAATAGCAATTATATCATTTTTCGTTGAGAATCAACCTTTTTTGCCTGAAAATTAAACTATTCGGTTGAAAATTCTTTTTTTCAAATTTTAATTCGAAATCAATTGTAAATAACTGTAACATAAATTTAACGAAATTTATTTTATAAAGAAATATCCCATGATTTTAAAAGGATAAAATAATTTTAGGGATAATTCATTGTAGTATTTATTAATTAATAATAAATAATATTAATGAATAAAAATATTATATATATTATAATAAAAAAATATTAATTAATGAAAAATATTTAAAAAATAAACATTAATAACTAATGAACATATTTTTAGAACAATTTTCCTTGATTCTGCCCTAGAGTCAAACATGATATGAAAAACCGTTGTAAAATTTCAAATAAAAACTGTACTCTGTATAGATTAATTTAAAAAATAAAAATATTACTACTTTTCATAAATATTCCTAAATTTTATTTTAATATGATACATATTGACTTTTATAAAAAAAAATCTTGTCAATAGTTCGTCATTTTTTTAATTTTACGATTTTTTGTACCAGGTTTGACCTTAGGGAATGGATTTCAGAAATGAAATTATAAAACTATCTCCATTAGTTAGTGTTTGGTTGAAAATTATATTTTTTGTCGAAATTTTTATTTGACATTTCTGAAATATTGAAAAATGTTGTGAAATTTTGTCAAGAATCCTCTGAAAATTATGTTTCTATAATCTTAAAATAAGCACATAAAAACTTAAAAAATAAATAGTTATTCGAAATTTTTAATTTGTATACAAAAATATTTTTCGCCTTTATACTTTTTGTTGAAATTTTCCTTTCTTCTTCACTAAAAAATTTTTTTGATTCGAAAATTTATTTATTTGGTTGAAAATTTATTCTTTTAAAGTTGATTTCAACTGTTTTTAATTAAAAATGAGAATTTTTCATTGAAATAGCAATTATTACATTTTTCGTTGAAAATTCAGCTTTTTTGGTTAAAAATTCATCCTTTTTGGTTGAAAATTCAACTGTTTAGTTAAAACTTATATTTTTTGTTGAAATTTTGATTGATATACAGAAACATTAAAAAATCTTTGAAAATTTTCTTGACAATCTTAGGAAAATTATATTCATATGACCTTAAAAATAAATAAACTTGAAAAATAAATAGTTACTCGAAATTTTTATTTTGTATTAAAAATTATTTTTTGCCCTTCCGGGAATGAGCCTGATGGTCGTAGCTTCCGGAGCCTACATCTGGACTATGTTTCCAACACTGGGATCCCGATTTAAGGTGCTCGCACAAGAAAATCCGTTGCAGTACGCTGGAGACGTCTCACGGACGTGCCGTCCGCGCATGAACACATAACGCCAACCAATCGCGTGCAACCTGTCGCGCTGCTGCGATCCAAGCGGTGACGCACAAAGTACGTCGCTACTTACACTAGTTCGCAACGCACTTCAGTGAGTGCTGCCACGGACCGTAACAGCACGGCAGGTTGTACGCGATTGGTTGGCGTTATGTGTTCATGCGCGGACGGCACGTCCGTGAGACGTCTCCGTGGCAGCACTTACTCAAGTGCGTTGCGAACTAGTGTAAGTAGCGACGTACTTGTGTGCGTCATCGCTCGGACCGCAGCAGCATGGCAGGTTGCACGCGATTGGTTGGGGTTATGAGTTCGTGCGCGGACGGCACGTCCGTGAGACGTCTCCAGCGCACTGCAACGGATTTTCTTGTGCGAACACCTTTACCGGGCGTTTCGGAGGTACCCTCAATGGCCTTCACGGTAAATCGGGACTCTCGAAACCGTTCTTCTTCTCCTTTTTGCTTGTTGCTTCTTATAGTGTCGAACCGTAAACTGCGCAACTCCGCTGACCTTGTAAGCGCCTCCTTCTCGCCCCTTGGACCACCTTATCGGGTATAACTGGTTCCGGTAAATCGAGATCCCAGTGTAAGTATTTTTTTGTGAATCAAAAGTTACTTTTGAATTCAGATGAATTCTGGTTTGTTGCAACTCCCCTGGTACCCAAAAGTCGATTTCAAGTAAAAGTTGAGGCAAAAGTTCACGATTTGCTCTATTATCGTCAGGGGCGAGTTCATGCAGTACGTTATGCAATTAATAGCGATTGTTAATTATCTGAAATCGTTAGCAATTAAGTCAGGCATTGTAATTTGTTCCCGGTATTTAGAACACGGTTACTGGAGGATGCACACCCGAGTCGGGTCGCGTGGAGAGTGGAATAAGAAATCTTTTAATTAGAGATCAGAGGATAAGGATGCCTTCTGCGTTCCCGGGCCGATCCGCACGGGAATGGCGGGACATTCCTTCCGCGATCGCGACCCATAAGAAACAGTCCTCCCATTCGTAAAAACCCACCGAACAAAGCATTCAATTAAAGCGTCCGTCCATTCGCCACGCGGCGCGACGCCGCGGTTCCGGTTGAGAAATCAAGCAGACACTCTGCGAGAGGCAGGAGATTCTTGTTTTGACAGTCTTAGGTGACAAAGAGACATAAATTCAAGATACAAAGACTCACGGATAAATCTGTCAACAAAAAATTTTATCCTCAACTTTCTATCATCAAACTTGCAGAGTAAACCCAGGGATATCAAACCGTCGCATATCATTCTGATGTTCCACTTTTGCGGATCCAAAATACCTGTACGGTCTCCCCCGCGTCAGTGGCTGACCAATTAAAAAGAGGCCCGAAGAGCGGGAAGCCCTGGTTGGTTTGAATGAAGTATTTTAGCATGACGTCATGGGAATGCATACGAGTCTTTGAAGAAAATATTCTAAACGTAGTTCATGTTAGTGTATCAAACGGGTACTCTAACCTCAACTAATTTAAACTTGTAATATTACATTCATAATAAATTATTTTATGAAATTAGCTATTTCTTAGATTCAAGTTAATTTGTTAAGAGTGAAAATTTGTTTGAAATATTTATCTGTATATTATTATTGATAGTATTTATTGATTTCAAATAGACCTGCGCTTATCGGCAAATCCGCAGTTGAAAAAGTTGCTTACAGCGCGCGCATCGATACAAGGCCGGGGCAGCCAATGAACGTTGCTTGACAAAAATAACCTGACGGCTCGCGGTAAAGGTGGGGGCCCTTGATCCTTAAAATTATCGAATCTTTACGTTTCACGGCCTTTAAAATAAGCGAGACTTCACTGTATTTTCAAAAAAAGGAATTTTTCTGAAAATTTTGAAGTTTAAGGTGTGACACAAATTTTTAATGCGCTCTCACATTGAGCTATAAATCTCTATGGCTGTGGAAATCAATTTTTTTCTTTCTGAAAAACTTCTTATAGATTTACCTAGTTCCGACCAAAAGAAAAGATTTTAGAAAACGTTGAAATTTCAACAACGTACATATATAAAGTTTCAACAAATAGTTCAGTTTTCGACCAAAAAAATCAACTTTCACCCAAATAGTTGAATTTTCAACCAAAACAGAAAAAATGCACAGCCAAAAATGGAATCGTTAAATTTTCAGTTAAAAAAATTAATTTTCAACCAAAGAGATGGATTTTTAACTAGAATGATGAATCTTCAACTAAAAACGTTAAATTTCAAGTTTAAAAAATTAATTTTCAGTTTAATAAATTAACTTTCTACGAAAAAAGAATTTTCAACGAAGTACATGAATTTTCAACAAAATAGTTTAATTTTTATCTAAAAAAGATTCAACCAAAAATAGAATAGTTGAATTTTGAATTGAAAAATTAATTTGCAACAGAACAAATAAACAACTTTTCGACCAAATAGTTCAACGTTCAACCAAAGAGATGAATTTTCAACCAAAAAAGATGAATTCTCAACGAAAAATTATTCACTTTAAACCAAAAATAATTTGATTTTTAACCAAATAGACGAAATTTCCACCCAAAGAGATTAATTTCAACTAAAATTATAAAGCTTTCACTGAAATAGTTAAATTTTCAGTCAAAAATTAACTTTCTACCAAAACAGAAATTTTCAAAAAAATCCAGGAATTTTTAACCAAAAATTATAAGCTTTCAACTAAGTAGTTGAATTTTCAAACAAACAGCTGAATTTTCAACTAAAAAAGATAAATTTTTAATCCAAAATGGAAAAGTTGAATTTTAAGTTAAAAAAGTTACTTTCTTACCAGAAAAAAGAACGAATTTTCAACAACAACAAAAATAGTTAAAATTTCAATCAAAGAAATGAATTTATAACAAAGTATTTTAATTTTCAACAAAGTTTTCAATTGATTTTAACAACAACAAAAAAACTAATTTTCAACCAAATAGCTAAATTTTTAACAAAAGAAATTAATTTTTGAGAAAGAAGTTAAACTTTCAACCAAGTAGTTGAATTTTTAACCGAACAGTTGAATTCTCAACTAAAAAAATCAATTTTAAACCAAAAATGGAATAATTGAATTTTCAGTTAGAAAAATTATTTTTTTACAAGAAAAAAATAATTTTCAATAAAATAGTTCAAGCTTTGGCCAAAAAAATAAATTTGGAACAGAGTAGTTCAACTTTTCAATAATTATTTTGATTTCAATCAAAATAGATTTTAATTTGACATGAAAAAGAAATCACAAAGAATAGTTGAATCTTCAACTAAAAAGTATAAATTTTAAACCTAATAGCTGAGTTTTCAACACAAGAAAAAAATAAAATTTTCAACTAATTTCCAATACAATAGTTAAATTTTCCACCTAAGAAGTGAATTTGGAACTAAAATGATGAATCTTCAACAAAAAAATGAATTTTTAACAAAAAAGTTCAACTGTCTTTCAACCAGAAAGATTTATACCAAAAAAGACGAATTTGCTGACAAATAGTTGAATTTTCAACTAAAAGAGCCAAATTTTTTAATTGAAATTAAAAAAGAAAAATTTCAGGAATTCTATACATCAAATTTTCAATGTAAAATTAAATAGTTAAATTTAAAAAAAATGAATTTTCAACCAAGAAGATTTCTACCAAAAAAGACGAATTTGCAGACAAATAGTTGAATTTTTAACTAATAGAGACAAATTTTCAATTGAAATTTTTTTTTTCAGGAATTCTATACATCAAATTTTCAATGAAAAATGAAATATTTAAATTAAAAAAAAAAATGAATTTTCAACCAAGAAGATAAATTTTTAGCCAAGAAGATTAATTTTCTACAAAAAAAAAACTTTTTAACCAAATAGTTGATTCTTCAACCGAAAAAGATGAATTCTCAACAAAAACAGGTGATTTTAAACCAAAAAGTATGACTTTCTAACAAAATTGTTGTTGAAGAAAAATAGTGAAATTATAAACTAAAAAATATGAATTTTCAGCCAAAATTGTGAATGGTAATAAGTGTTAAATTTATAGTAAAAAAAAGTTAATTTCTAGAAAAAGAAATAATTTTCAACAGAATAGTTAATTTTTTGACCAAGGACATGAATTCTCAACTAAAAGTATGAATTTTTTACTAAAATTATGAATTTCTAACTAAAATTATGAACTTTTAACTAAAATTATGATTTTTCAACTAAAATTACGAATTTTCAACTAAAATGATTAATTTTCGACCAAAAAAATATGTTTTCAACAAAACAGTTTAGTTTTTAACCATAAGAGCTGAATTTGTAAACCAATCCGAAAATATAAGTTCTCAACAAAAAAGTTTATTTTCAACCAAATAGTTGAATTTTAAACCAAAAAGGATGACTTCATTTTCAAGTCAAAAAGATTAATTTTCTTGTGAATACATGAATTTTCAATATTTTCAATATTCAACCAAAAATAAAATATAGTGTTACAGTTTCAGTTAATTTAAACTTAAAAAAAAAGAATTTTCGGCAAAATAGGTAGATTTTTCATCAAATAGCTGATTTTTTGACTAAAAAAGATCAATTTTTAATCAAATAGTTGTATTTTCAACTGAAAAATATATAATGTCAACCAAAAATGGAATGGGATAAGTTTTAGTTAAAAAAAAAGAATTAAAAAAAAAATTATTTATCAACAAAATAGTTATATTTTCGACCAGTGTGATAAATTTTTTAATAAAATGATCAATCTTGAACTAAAATAGATGAATTTTAAACCACAAAGGTAAATTTTCAACCAGTGAGATTAATTTTCTACAAAAAATAGTTGAAAACAAAAAAAAAAAAAATCGACAAAAAATGGAATGTTTAAATTTTATGTTTGAGACCCTGATTTTCAACCAAACAGTTGTATTTTTAACTAAAAAAGGTTAATTTTTAACAAATTAATCGAATTTTTAAAACGGAAAGGTTTTTCAGAAAAAGAGAAAAATTTTCAACAAAATTGTTGAATTTTGAGGTCGAAAAGACAATTTTTTCTGAGAACAGTTAAATTTTTAAAACGAAAATATGAATTTTGAATTAAAAACTTCAGTTTTAACTAAATAGTTGAATTTAATCCCAAAAAGACAAATTTTCAACTAAAAAGATGACTTTGTGCCAAAATTCTTGAATTTTCAAGAAAGGAATTAAATTTTCAACCTAATAATAAAATTTTTTAACAAAGAGAGATGAATTCTCAACTAAAAATAAAGTCTCTCAATAAAAAATAAATAATTTTCAACCTAAAATAGATGGATTTTCTTATTGATTTCCTATTAATTCATAAATAGGAATTTTGATGAATTATAGATCAAAAAATAATAGTTTAAATACAAATTGAAGTTAATTCCTAAAAATTTTTAAAATATTAGCTCAGAAAAATAAAAATTTTGCTCAGAAAATAAAGTTAATAATATATTATCATATTATATTATCATTATTCAAATAAAAATTTAAGAATTTTAAATTAGATTAAAATCAAATTCAAAATCCTATTTAACGTCCAATACTCTAGTTAATGTATAGAATTCCTGGAAATTTGGACAACCACCAAAAAATGCTCCTATTGTAATTAGAAAAAAAAATCTTAACATAATTTTTTTTTTACAAAAATAAAAAAGAAGAATTATGAATGTTTTTGTATTGTGATTTGATAATAATAAAAATAAAAAAGAAATAAGAAAAGAGAAGGAAGGGGATTTGGTTGGTTGCCATCTCATTTTTCTTTCCTCTTTTTTATTTTTGACCAAAGGAAAAAAAAAATTTTCAAGAATTTTTTTTTTTTTAATTACAATAGTTGAATTTTATGGTGGTTGTCCAGATTTGGTCGTTGGATTCTTGTTTTTATTTTCAGGAATTCTATACATTATTCAAATAATCATAAATTTTCACTTTTCAAAAAGGATATAAATGAATCAAATATTTCTTGTAATAAATTCGTTTATGTAGGATTATCTACATTAAAAATGTTTAAGAAATATATAATTATGAATTCGGATAATGCGAATTATTTTATTATCAATAATTACTAATTTAATCAGTAACGATTTTTACTAAAAAAAAAAAAATCTTGGAAATTTCTTAGAAAGCTCAGTTTTTCAATTTTTAAGTAGAATTGTTAATTGTCATGACTAATACTCATTGATGAATAAAAAAAAAAAAACAAAAACATATTCATCTTGAGAATCGGATCATTCTGATACGCAATTTGTTAATCAGATAAAAAATCCAAAATCTGGATAAAAGTGTTGCATATAATTTTGATCCAGTTTCGAGATAAAATTAATCAACTAGAATTCACTGTGTGTATCTAATTTATTATTAAAAGTTCCATTCGAATTGAATACGTAAGAAATAATGTAAATGATTTGAAATTTTGATAAGTTAACCCCTCATCTTGATACATGATGGAATTGAAAGAAAACGAAATTTATTTCATTCATGGTTGATTTGCAGTAAAATATTACAAATCCAATTAGGGAAACCAATTTCTAAGCCAGGTGAGTCGTCCTCTTAGAGATGACTATCAAAAAAATTCATGAAAAATCTCGGTGAAACGTGCCGGTCACGAGTGTAGGCAGAGCCTGAAGGAGCAAGATCATTTTTCATCGTGACAAGGTCCATCATGGTTTTTCGTTTTTATCCGCTCAGGCATACATAGAGGGAAAAAAGTTAACCAGCACTTTTTCACCGTACCATGTATAATCGACCGTTTATTTTCCTTAATCATGGACTTTAATAAAAAGGATCCTCTCAGAGTTTGCGTTTCAACGATACTTGAGAAGATGAGCTATAATGGTCTTTTGCCAAGAGAGGAACATTTTTAGTGATTCATTGTTTATGATTTTTTTTATGGTTATACAAATATAATTTTTCCAATACTAGAATATTATACTAATAGAATACTAATTACCCTTTAGGAAAGAATCTACTAAGTGGAGCTACTTTGTTAGAAATTAATTTTCTTGGTCGATGATTCATCATTTTAGTTGAAAAATCTTTTTCCTTTTCATTGATTGATGGTATGGTTTTTGACCAGCGAAATATAATAAATAATATGTTAATGCTTTTTGTCTACATGGTCTGAAATCAATATTTTTTGAATATTGATTAATAATTTTATAAGTTGTGAAAAAAATCTCTCTAGCTCCGCTAGGATTCGAACTCCAGTCTGCTGCTCTAACCTGGTTAGAGCATCAGTCCGAAAATCTGAGAGACCTG
>CAKNYM010052192.1:100881-113361 GCA_932195095.1 Andricus curvator | reverse complement strand
ACCAACAGCTACGGAGAGACGAGAAGATTTTCTTCACAACTCCTACAAGTTGAATGTCGAGGTCATTCAATGTACTTTCAAGATTAATTTTTTAATCATTCCAAGATGAGAGTGATTTCATTAATTGCTGTTATGGTTTTTTACCAGCGAAATATAGTAAATAATATGATGCTTATCGTTTTTGTCTACATAATCAAAAATAAATATTTTTTTAATATTGATTATTAATTTTATAAGTTGTGAAAACAATCTCTCTAGCTCCGCTAGGATTCGAACTCCAGTCTGCTGCTCTAACCTGGTTAGAGCATCAGTCCGAAAATCTGAAAGACCTGGAATTCGAATCCAAGCGGAGCTAGAGTGATTTTTTTCACAACTCCTACAAGTTGAATGTCGACGTCATTCAATGTACTTTCAAGATCAATTTTTTAATCATTCCAAAATGAGAGTGATTTTATTAATTGATGTTATGGTTTTCACCAGCGAGATATAGTAAATAATATCATGTTAATGTTTTTGGTCTACATGGTTTAAAATCAATATTTTTTTAATATTGATTATTAATTTTATAAGTTGTGAAAAAAATCTCTCTAGCTCCACTGGGATTCAAACTCCAGGTCTTTCAGATTTCCGATCTGATGCTCTAACCAACTAAGCTACGGAGAGACGAGAAGATTTTCTTCACAACTCCTAAATGTTGAATGTCGACGTCATCCAATGTACTTGCTAGATTAATTTTTTAATCATTCCAACATGAGAGTGATTTTATTAATTGATGTTATGGTTTTTGACGAGCGAAATATAGTAAATAATATGTTAATGTTTTATGTTCACATGGTCTAAAATCAATATTTTTTTAATATTGATTATTAATTTTACAAGTTGTGGAAAAAATCTCTCTAGCTCCGCTGGGATTCGAATTCCAGGTCTTTCAGATTTCCGGTCTGATGCTCTAACCAGGTTAGAGCATCAGACTGAAGTTCGAATCCCAGCGGAGCTAGAGTGATTTTTTTCACAACTTGTAAAATTAATAATCAATATGCAAAGAATACTTTTTCCTTTTTGTTCAAAATTCAACTATTTGGTTGAAAATTCATGTATTTTATTAAAAATTAATCTCTTTTGGTAGAAAATTAATCTATTTGGTTCAAAATTAGTTTTTTTATTGAAAATTAGTTTTTTCAATAAAAATTTAATACTGTTTGAAAATTAATTTTCTTCAGTGGAAAATTCAACTATTTGTTTGAAAATTTCTGTATATGGTTGAAACTTTGTCATTTGTTGTAGAATATTAATCTTCTTGGTGACTAATTCACCTT
The DNA here is from genome assembly GCA_932195095.1 of Andricus curvator. Lineage (NCBI taxonomy): Eukaryota > Metazoa > Arthropoda > Insecta > Hymenoptera > Cynipidae > Andricus > Andricus curvator. The sequence goes on along the minus strand of CAKNYM010052192.1, from coordinate 112,045 downwards.
TTTGGTGGAAAATTCAAGTATTAGGTTAAACATTACATTAAAAATTAAAATATTTGGTTGAAAATTAATTTATTTTCAATAAATTATTCTTTTTTGGTAGAAATTTTTTTTTTGTATTGAAAATCAATTTTTCTTCGGTTGAAAATTAGTGTTTTTATTGCAAATTAAGAAAGTTTATTTGTTCGGTTCAAAATTTTACTTTTTCGTTGGAAATTTATTTTATTTGCTTGAAAACTTATTTCTCTAACTGAAAATTAAACTATCTTATTTTTTGTTGGAAATTTATATTTTCTAGTTGAAAATTCATCTATTTTGTTGAAAATTTGTCTTTGTTGGTAGAAAATTAACCTTGTTGGTTAATAATTCGATTAAAAATTAAAATATTTGTTTGAAAAGTTATATATTTTGTTAAAAATTATTCTTTTTTTGGTAGAAAATTAGTTTTCCACTGAAAATTAATTTTTAAACTAAAAATGTAACTATGCCACATTTCGTTGACATTTTTTTTATAGAAATTTAATCTTTTTTGTTTAAAATTCATCTGTTTGGTTTAAAATTTAACTATTCCGTTAAAAATGTATTTCATTTTATTAAAAACTTATTCCTCCGACTTAAAATTAAAATACTTTATTTTTTGGTGAAAATTTATCTTTTTTAGTTGAAAATTCATCTATTTTGTTGAAAATATGTCTTTTTTTAGTAGAAATATAACCTTTTTGCTTGAAAATTCATTTATTTTGTTGACAAATATTTTTTTTTGTAGAAAATTAATCTTTTTGGTTGAAATTTCATGTCTTTGGTTGAAAATTATTTTTTTTCCATGAAAATTAATTTTTGTAACTAAAAATTAAACTATTCAATTATTTGTCAAATTTTTTGTTCAATCTTCTTGGTTGATGTATCTGTTTGGTTGAAAATTTAACTATTTGGTTGAAAATTCATTTTATTTGCTTACAAACATATTTCTCTGAATTAAAAATAAAATATTCTATTTTTTGTTAAAAATTTATCTTTTTTAGTTGAAAATTCATCTATTTTGTTGCAAAATTTTTCTTTTTTTAGAAAATTCATCTTCTAGGTCAAAAATTTAACTATTTGGTTAAAAATTTTATTTTTTGATTGAAGATCCAACATTTTATTTAGAAATTCATTTCTTTGGTTTGTAAATGTAAAAATTTTTGTTAAAAATCCTTTTTTTTTGTTTGTTGAAAATGATTTTCTTTACTAAAAATGTATATTAGCTATTCCATTTTTGCTAGAAAATTTATTAGTAGACGAATTTTTATCTAAATAGTTGCATTTTTAACTAAAAAGACGAAATTTATACGAAAAGAGATGAATTTGCAAACCAAAAAGATTTTTTTTCCACAAAATAGTTGATTTTTCAGTTAAAAAAGGAACAAAAATGAACCAAATTATAATCTGAGGGGCAAAATAATTTTTTATAAAAAATTAAAATTTGGATAACTATTCATTTTTGAAGTGTATTCGTTTCCATTTCTTGAGAAAATTCAAACAGATTTTTGAAGATTACAGATATGTCGAAAAAGTGTCTAGAAAATTACTCAGAATTTTTTTTATTTCACAAGATTTTACAAAAGTTCAGGAGAAATTCGAGTCAGTTCAAATAATATTTAGGATTTTTAGAAGTTTGGAAGAAATTTAAAAATATTGTATAAATTTTGGGAAATCTTCCAGTCTTTGAAATATTTTGATCTTTTCAAAACTTCTAAAATTATTAAATATATTTTAAACTAACTCGAGTTATTCCTCAAATTTCCTTAAAATCTTCTAGATTATTTTTTAACGATTTTGTAATTTTTTTGAAATTTTTTAAGCTCTTTATAAAAATTGTTTCAAACTTAATTTTTCAACATAAAAAATAACTTGAAATTTTTCCGTGAACCTTAAGAGGATATTTTTTATTATTTGGAAACTTTTTAGAATCCTTAAAAAGCTTCAATATATTCAAGAATCTAAATTTTGTCTAAATGTTTTTTTTTTATCAAATTTTGAATTATTAAAAAAAATTTTTTTAATCTTCTGAAAATTTCTTTAAATTACTTGAATTTTTCTTGAAATTTTTGGAAATCCTTTCAAAGTTACAAAAATTGCTTTAAAACCTTCCAGATTATTTTTCTTATTTTTCGATATCTTTTAAAATGTTTTGAAATCTTTTTAAATTTTCTTTAAAAACATTTCATTTTTCAATATAAAAAATCATTTTAAATTGTTGCAGAAATTTTAAGACATTTTTTTATTTTCTTGAACCGCTTCAAAATTTTTGGAAAACTTCTCAATTTTTTGTTCGAGATGTTCAAAAATCTGCATTTTGTTTTCAATTTGTTGACATTCTTTTAAGTTTGAAATTATTTTTTTATATTTTCAAAACTTCTAAACATCTCTTAAAATTACTCGAATTTTTACTAAAATTTTGTAATCTTGCAAAATTGCAAAATTTGGCTTTAAAATCTTCTAGATTCTTTTTCGAAATTTTATAGAACCATCTAAAATGTTTTGCAATCTTTATTAATTTTCTCGTCAAATTCCTTTTCCAAAAAAGAAACATCATTTAAATATTTCTTTCTATTCTCTTGAAACCTTTCATAATTCTTAAAAATCTTCTTTTTTTTAAAATCTTCAAAAATTTATATTTTATGACAAAAATTTAAACCCTTTCAAGATTTAGAGTATTTTTGAATCTTTTTAAAACTTCAATTTTTCTCATCTCTTTGAAAGCGTGAAAAAGTTTAAAAATTATAGTGCGGTAGCAAAAGTTTAAGAAAAAAACTGTTTCCCAATATTTAAGAAAAATTTGCATTTAAATTTCTTTTTATCAATAATGTTGAGCAACATTAAAAAAAAGGTTACCATAAAATAAAATTACTTATTTGAAAATTTTTATTTACTTAATTGTTGGTGCAGGAAATTCGTAATCTTTGTTAATATATAAAGTATATATAACCCCATTTAATATGATTAAGGGGTTATGAATAAAATTCTTTTGTCATTTTCGAAACATGTGGTTAAAAAGTTAAGAAGATAATAATTATTGCATGTATCACACAGAAAAAAAATTTGACTTTCTCACAGAATTTTTTGTTCAAATTATAAAAACCGATTCGAAGTGAGGGCATCATGAAACCAAAAAATCACGTTGACAACAAATTTGGAAAATGTACATTTTGAGTTGTTATTTAATTTACTTTTTATAATTCCAAGATAGTGTCAAAAAATTATCTATCACACTTGTTCGAAGTTTGACACCAATGGTTTCTCAATTCATAGAATAAAAATTTTCATAAATTCAAAAAAACAGAACATCCATGTCGTATGGTGTGAAGCTGTCTCAAATAATAATACATGGATATGTACAGACAGCTTATATTTTTTTCCGGGCATTAAAGATTAATTTACAATTCTCTTTTAGAAATAAAAATTTTTTGAATTAAAATTCCTCATTTCAAAAATGTGCTTTAAAAAATTCCAGAAAATGCAAAAGAACTGACTGAAAACAGCCACTAAAAGTCATATTCACGGAATACGCAACCAATCAGAATTCTTGAAGAAATTATTGAAGAAACTCAAATAACAGATGCGAATGAGTTTAAGCACGAACTATGACTGAGACATAATAGATGATGGTTCTTATTTAACGAAAGACACACCTTTTCCTGCAACCAGTAGCGTATCGAATGCAGTTCAAGAGATTATTATTTATTATGTTACCTCTTTTTTTAATGACCAATTGAGAAAAACGTTTTGCATATTTATTTATTTGAAAAATAGGAAAGCCCAACAGTTCAACGAACTGTTGGGCTTTTACATTGTGTTCATGTGTTCAAAAAAATAATGCAACACATGCATAGATTTTCGTAGAGACATATAAAATAATGCAAGATTCTTGATAACTAACATGACCTTGTTTCTGCAATAACACATATTGAAAATCGGATAGGTTTTTTTTTTGCTTTTAGAATTCGAAAAATAGAACATATGCAAGCTTCTAGAGTTAACCTGCGGTACATTTATCGGAATTCATTCAAGTAATGATGGACTATCAATTAGTCTTCGGATAATTTTGAATGTTTGAATATTTTCGAATATACGTCTATCCTCGAGAGCCCATATATGGAATCTATTGCGTAATAGCTGGTGGTCAGATCCCTGGGGAAGGTCAACTTTGTCCTCCTTAAACGCTAGGTATTTAAGGAAACGCCTTTGACAGCTTTCAATAGCAGCTATGTGCTTTTTTGTATGCGTGGACCATATGATAGACGCATTGAAGTTTTTCGATCTAACAAGTGGGCAAAAAAGTGTCATAAGTTGATTTGTTGTTTTAAAATGTCTACGTGCTCGCATCAGAAAGCCAAGAGTTTTATTTGCACCAGCAATCAACTCATCTATGTAGTAATCCGTCAATGGAGTAGGTATGATATAAATTAGCTTGAAGATTTAATCAAGAGTTGGGATTCGCAATTGGTAAATACATTTTAACATCATCTCCATGAAGCAGATGATTGCAATTCAAAGCAAGTGATACAAAATTCATAAATATGAGAAAAAGCAATGGTCCCAAATTGTAACCTTGAGGAACTCCAGATGAAGACACAAACGGAAAAGAGCTGTAGCCACCATACTGAACCATATGATTCATATCAGTAAGATACAAAGCCATTAGGAGCAAAAGCTTATACGGAACTTCCATTTTGCAAAGCTTATTATGTATGAAAGCATGGTCGACCTTATCAAAAGCTTCAGAAATATCTGTAAAAATATCATCAACCTGATCGTAATGGACAAGAAGGTCCTTTATGTTCTGCGTACACACAAATAGACTGGAAGTGGTAGATCTCCGGGGAATGAAGCCATGTTGAAATGCAGGCATAATTCCAAAACGTTGAAAAAATATTTCGAGATATCAATAGGCCTGTAGCTAGTAATTTGGGATTTGAGTCCTTTCTTAAATACAGGACAAACTCTATTCTTTTTCCATCCCTCAGGATATGTAGCACGTTCTAATGCTAGATTAAATATTTTTGTAAGAATTGGGTAAATACAAATTTGCAATCCCTAACTACAAACGCGGGTATAATATCAGGCCCGGCAATATTTTGTAACTTTTCAATTGCTTTTGACACAGTGCTTTCGAAAAATTGAATATTATCACCTAGTCGCCGCTGATGCGCCTCACCTAGTAAAGATGTAGGAACAGTAGACTTAATAAAAACACTACTAAAGTAATAAGCAAAAGCTTGTACTATTTCCTGAGGAATTAAAAATTCGATATTATTAAAACTTATCACACCTGGTATTCTATGATCACTTTTCAATCTATTGACATACGACCAAAATGTAGATGGTTCGAAGATTATGTTCACCTCAGATTTGTGCGTAAATTCAGCAAATGCAATTTCAATATGCTTTTTTATACTAGCGCGTAACCTTTTGAACATAACAAGATAATAAGAGTTATCAGTAGAGTCATGTTTAGCCTTATATTTATTTTTCAATTTGATATCAGTGATTATATCATAAGTGTACCATAACCAAAAACGGTCCATTAAATTATTCAATTCAAATAATGGAACAGTTTTGTGAATTATATCATAAATGAACATGTATAAAGAAGAAAATGTTTGCTCGGGTCCGTCACCAGCTCATAGGAATGACCAATCAGTATTGTTTAGACTCACATAAAGTGAATTAAAATCAGCTCTTTTGAAATTATATGTTATAAATTTGGTGTTATCAGCAAATTTTGATGTGGAATTATTACTTCTCATATTTAAATGAAACTCTACATTTAGTGACAGATGGTACGTCTCCTCTGGTAGGATAGAAGCAACAACTTAATTTATTCTGACTTCAAGGTCAGCAAATACTAAATCAAGACGACGATTATTACAATTCTCAATAAAATTAAATTGACTCGACTGAAAGTATTCACAAAAAGATTTGAATAAAGCTGCTGCATTGTCAGCCTTGATATTAGTAAAATGATTTTTGAAGTTGGGAATATTGACGTCCCTCAGGATAATCATTTTATGGTCAGCAATTTCGTGGATAGATGCCAGAGATATATATATATATATATATATATATATATATTTATTTATTTATATAATATATATATTTGATAAAATAAAAAGTAAATAATTCCTGTGGTTAAGTCATGCCAATTTTCGCAGTTACGCGTGCGTCTCTTACACGACATCGTTATCCAATGTCACTTGGGTTTGCATTTAAATGCAGCTGATATTAAGACGGAAGGTCTTGGTTGCGCCAATTATCTGCAACGGATTCTCTCGTTTATATGCAACATGTTCTCATGGGACGCGATTTATCGTTTCAGGGAAAGGAATTTCTGCATCTGCTTGCTTTAGAGATACCGCGAGCAAAAAGATATTGAAGAATTAGCGAAACTCGCGGGCATTGCATTTTTTAAAGACATAGTATAAGAGGAAGTATTTTCATGTATGTAACTGCATAAAAATTATTATTTATTTTAATGCTGAAAAGGGGAATGTTACTGTTTGTTTGCGCAAGTCTGAATATATTAGAGACACGGAAAAATTACTTCCCTATAAAACGCCGGTCCTCAAAAGTACGCCGAATTCGGTGTAGTTTTGAGTTACAACATTTTTGAAACAAGAAGGGTAATTAAGGCACAATGCAAATTTCCACTGTTCAAAATAAGATGCGACAAATTGCACACTAATGGTTTTCTGTGGTTTTAATGAAAAAGGTTCTGCTAAACTGGTTTCTGGGAAAGGATATATTATATATATATATATATATATATATATATATATATATATATATTATATAACGATATTGATACTCAAGATTTGGTTCTTGCCAGATGTCGTGGATTGAGAAAGATTCACAAGGAAAACTATTATCTGGGTTATTTTAACTATTAAAACTCGTATTAAATTTTTGAAACAGAACTTTAATTTGATACTTAAAGACTCCCTAACAAACTGAAAACACAATAAAAAAAATTAGGTGTATGAAAAACTCAAAAATAGTTTCGGATAGTAATGATTTCTTTGGATGTTGTTGCAGCGTTTCCGAGTATCCAATAGAATTACTTGAAAAAGTAATTTTAAATAGATGGGATAAAATTAAAACACGCGGGTCTTTAAATTCTAGTAACATATAATCCTATTGAGAAAAAAATGAATCCTATTGATCCTAGTGATATATTGCACCATACACCATATTGCATGGTTCCCGAGATACTTTGATGTGCATACCATTTTCTAATTAAATGTTATTGCGTCAAAACCAAACCAAATAAATTTGTAACTAGCGGATTCGAAAAAATATTTGACAAGCTTTACAACGGTGGCAATTATTTCTCAAAAACAAATGTCCAAAAATGATTTATCCGGGATAAAGCTGATAGGACGCCTTTCTTCTTTTAGCATAAACATTTAAAAAATATTGGGAAGACCACAAAATGTGGGGTTTCCAGAAAAGCTTTTTCATTTTTTCATCAAATTTTGAGAACATGTGAAAAAAATTTTCTGGAAAACCTCACCTTTTTTATCCTTCCTAATATTGTTGGAAAGTTTTTGCTAATGGAAGAAAGACATCCTATCAGCTTTACGTGGGCTAAATCATTTTTTTCGTAGCTGTCGTTGTTGTAACTTTATTCAAGAGCTTGTGCAGTTTTGATTAATTTTTCTAAACACAACAATACCCAATTGAACTGTACCCTCAATGGTCGGAAGTGATACAAATTATTGAGAAAATACAAATTATTATCTTATTTAAAATGTTATGATCCTCCGTAGATGTTATGTTTTATAGTCGGCGAATAGCAAAAGTGTCTGATATCCGGTCGGCACGAATATACTCAGTAATTTTAAAAAGTCCAATTTTAAGGCATTTAAAACTGTAATTTGAAAATATAAACTTGCACTGAGAGCGAGAATGACTCAAAATTACAGATATAAACTTTCTAGCCAAGAGGGCGTCACTTGACGCAAACATCGGACTCATCATTAAATTGAAACCTGGATTAATTTACGCAGCGGCTACTAGGCACTTGAGGTTCTGATGTACCTTTTTAGAAGTTCATTTACGAGGCAGATGATCGCAGTATCTTGTAACTATTTTATTGCAGAAATAATTCGCTCATCAACCACAACTCTCATGACCACAACCACCATGCTTTGTCCAATCGAACGCGATCGAGAAGCGAGGAGTGCGCAGTTGCTAACTACTCACTTCTTTTGGTTCTGATAACTTATATTTCTGTTACCATTTAGGAATTTCAGGAAACTATATGTAATTTTCAGATACCGTTTCTGGGTGTTAATAAAAATTTCGGTTTCAGCAACCTAATTTCGTGAATTTCGGTTGGAAGATTCCCGGCCATGGGACATTCAAGGTTGATGTTCCCTTTTAGCCTATAACTAATACTCTATTCCACTACCCATTCATAAATGTAGCATCATTCAATTTTGGAACCAAGTCCTAAGATTAGCTAGGATGGACACTGAAAATCTTTCAATTCTTTCTTTGTTTAATCTTTGAATTCTATCTGAAATCTGTGTGAAATAATAGAAGTCTTTGTGAAATCTTTTTAATCCGTCCGAAATCTTTGAGAAATCTTTTTGATCTTTGTGGAACCTTTATGAAATCTTTGAGAAATCATTGCAACCTTTAGAAACCTTTGTGAAATCTCTGAAAATTTTTGGTAATATTTGTAAATTTATTTAAATCTTTTTGAATTCTTTGGGAAATCATTGAAATATTTATTGAATATATTTGGTAATATTTGTGAAATTATTGAAATCTTTGAGAAATAAGTGAAGGATTTGTGAAATCTTCTAAATCTACCGGAAAGTGTTTGCAAAATCTTTGTGAAATCCTTGGAAACCTTTGAAGTATTTAAAAATATTTGGTAATGCTTGTGAAATTATTGAAATCTTTGGGAAATCATTGAAATCATTGTGCACTCTTTAAATTCTATCTGAAATCTTTTTGAAATAATTGAAGTCTTTGTGAAATCTTTTAGATCTATCCGAAATCTTCGCGAAATATTCTCAATCTTTGTGAAATCTTTAAAAAATCATTACATTTTTTTGAAATATTTGGAAATATTCTTGAAATATTTGGTCATATTTGTGAACATATTAAAATTTTTGGAAATCATTGAAGTCTTTGTGAAGACTTTTAAATCTATCTGAAATCTTCGAAATCTTTGGGTAATCTTTGAAATCTTTTAAATATTTGGCAAATCATTGGAATTTTTGTGAAACCTTTGTGAATTTTTCAAAAAATTTTGTAAATTCTTTAAAAATCTTTTTTAAAAAAAGTCTTTGTGAAATCTTCATGAAATCTTTGGGAAATCATTGCAATCTTTGTCCAATCTTTGAAATCATTGAAATCTTTAAAAAATCATTACATTTTTTTGAAATCTTTGATAATATTTTTGAAATTTTTGCTCATATTTGTGAACATATTAAAATGTTTGGAAATCATTGAAGTCTTTGTGAAGACTTTTAAATCTATCTGAAATCTTTGAAATTTTTTATATATTTGGAAAATCATTGAAATTTTCGTGAAATCTTTGTGAATTCTTTATAAATCTCTGCGAAATATTTGAAATATTTTTGAAATATTTGGTAATATTTGTGAGATTATTGAAATCTTTGGGAAATCATTAAAGTCTTTGAAAGACGTTTAAATCTATCTGAAATTTTTGAAATATTTGAGAAATCATTGGAATCGTTGTGTAATCTTTGAAATCTATCTGAAATCTTATAAATATTTGGGAAATCATTTGAATTTTTGTGAAACCTTTGTGAATTCTTCAAAAAATGTTTTAAATTCTTTAAGATTCTTTTTAAAAAAAAGTCTCTGTGAAATCTTTTAAATCTATCCGAAATCTTTAAAATTTTTGTGAAATCTTCATGAAATCTTTGGGAAATCATTACAATCTTTGTCCAATCTTTGAAATCATTGAAATCTTTAAGAAATCATTAAATTTTTTTGAAAACTTTGGAAAAATTTTTGAAATTTTTGCTCATATTTGTGAACATATTAAATTTTTTGGAAATCATTGAAGTCTTTGTGAAGACTTTCAAATCTATCTGAAATCTTTGAAATTTTTGTGTAATCTTTGAAATTTATCTGAAATCTTTTAAATATTTGGGAAATCATTGGAATTTTTGTGAAACCTTTGTGAATTCTTCAAGAAATGTTGTAAATTCTTTAAAAATCTTTTTTAAAAAAAGTCTTTGTGAAATCTTTTAAATCTATCCGAAATCTTTGAAATCTTTGTAAAATCTTCATGAAATCTTTGGGAAATCATGACAATCTTTATGCAATCTTTGTGAAATCTTTAAAAAATCATTAAATTTTTTTGAAATATTTGGAAATAATTTTGAAATTTTTGCTCATATTTGTAAACATATGAAAATTTTTTGCAATCATTGAAGTCTTTGTGAAAACTTTTGAATCTATCTGAAATCTTTGAAATTTTTGTGTAATCTTTGAAATTTTTTATATATTTGTGAAATCATTGAAATTTGTGTGAAATCTTTGTGAAATCATTGTGTAATCTTTGTGAATTCTTTGAAAATCTCTGCGAAATATTTTTGAAATATTTGGTAATATTTGTGAAATTATTGAAATCTTTTGGAAATCATTGAAGTCTTTGTGAAGACTTAAAAATATATTTGAAATCCTTGCGAAATATTAAAAATATTTGGAAAATCATTGGAATTTTTGTGAATTCTTCAAAAAATGTTGTAAATTCTTTAAAAATCTTTTTTAAAAAAAGTCTTTGTGAAATATTTTAAATCTATCCGAAATCTTTGAAATCTTTGTGAAATCTTTATGAATTTTTTGGGAAATAATTAAAATCATTGTGCACTCTTTAAATTGTATCTGAAATCTTTTTGAATTAATTGAAATCTTTGAGAAATCTTTTAAATCTATCCGAATTCTTCGCGAAATATTCTCAACCTTTGTGAAATCTTTAAAAAATCATTAAATTTTTTGGAAATGTTTGGAAATATTTTTGAAATTTTTGCTCATATTTGCGAACATATTAAAATTTTTGGAAATCACTGAAGTCCTTGTGGAGACTATTAAATCTATATGAAATCTTTGTAATCTTTGGGAAACCATTGAAATGTTT
>CAKNYM010052192.1:87492-100871 GCA_932195095.1 Andricus curvator | reverse complement strand
AATCTATATGAAATCTTTGTAATCTTTGGGAAACCATTGAAATGTTTGTGTAATCTTTGAAATTTTTGATATATTTGGGAAATCCTTGACATTTTTGCGAAATCTTTGTAAAATCTTTGTGAAATCTTTAAAAACCTCTGCGAAATATTTGGCATATTTTTGGAATATTTGGAATATTCCTCAAAAATTTGTGAAATTATTGAAATCTTTGGGAAATCATTGAAGTCTTTGTGAAGACTTTTAAATCTGTCTGAAATCTTTGAGAAATCATTGAAATCGTTGTGTAATCTTTGAAATCTATCTGAAATCTTTGCGAAATAATTGAAGTCTTTGTGAAATGTTTTAGATCTATCCGAATTCTTCACGAAAAATTCTCAATCTTTGTGAAAACTTTAAAAAATCATTATATTTTTTTGAAATCTTTGGAAATATTTTTGAAATATTTGTGAACATATTAAAATTTTTGGTAATTATTGAAGTCTTTCTGAAGACTTTTAAATCTATCTGAAATCTTTCAAATCTGTGTGTAATCTTTTAAATTTTTTATATATTTGGGGAATCATTGAAATTGTTGTGAAATCTTTGTGAAATCTTTGTGAAAGCTTTGTGAAAGCTTTGTGAAATCTTTGTAAAATCTTTGTGAAATCTTTGTGAAATCGTTCAGAATTCTTTAAAAATCTCTGCGAAATATTTGAAATATTTTTGAAATATTTGGTAATATTTGTGAAATCTTTGAAATCTTTGGGAAACCATTGAAATCATTGTCTAATTTTTGCAATTTTTGATATATTTGGGAAAGCATTGCAATTTTTGTGAAATCTTTGTAAAATTTTTGTGAATTCTTTAAAAATCTCTGCGAAATATTTGACATATTTTTGGAATATTTGGTAATATTTGTGAAATTATTGAAATCTTTGGGAAATCATTGAAGTCTTTGTGAAGACTTTGAAATCTATCTGAAATTTTTGAAATCTTTGAGAAATCATTGAAATCGTTGTGTAATTTTTTTAATCTATCTGAAATCTTTGCGAAATATTAAAAATATTTGGGAAATCATTCGAATTTTTGTGAAATCTTTGTGAATTCCTCAAAAAAATGTTGTAAATTCTTTCAAAATCTTTGAAATCTTTGTGAAATCTTGATGAAATCTTTGGGAAATCATTAATATCTTTGTGCAATCTTTGAAATCATTGAAATCTTTGTGAAATCATTGTGAATCCTTTAAAAAATCTTGCGAAATATTTTTGAAATATTCGGTAATATTTGTGAAAAATTTGGAATCTTTGTGAAATCTTTGGAAATACTTGCGAAATAATAGAAGCCTTTGTGAAATCTTTTAAAATCTGAAGTCTTTGCGAAACCTCACATCTTTGGGAAATCATTAAAATCCTTGTGCATTCTTTGAAATCATTGAAATCTTTGTGAAATCATTGTGAATCCTTTAAAAAAATTTTCGAAATATTTGAAATCTTCGGTAAAATTTGTGAAATTATTGAAATCTTCCGAAATCTTTGCGAAATATTTGATATCTTTGTGAAAACTTTAGACAATTTTTGCAATCTTTGTCAAATTTTTGTGGAATCTTTTTAATTTATCTGAAATCTTTGCGAAACCTGTGAAAAGTTTGGGTGATCATTGAAATCTTTGTGCAATCTTTAAAATCTTTCTGAAATATACATTTCATCAAAGTCTGATGATACGTGTATTTAGATATTCAGAATTTCAATTTTCAATTTTAAAAAACTGCAGTTTAGGAAATAGTTTTGCAATTATCGATTATTCTAATTAATAATATCTCAGAATCTCTTGAAATGTCCATTATGGATTATAAACTAGAAATTCTAAGCATTCTTTTAATGTACATTTCATCAAAAAACTATAGTTTAGAAAATAATTTTGCAATTATCGATCATTCTAATTAATAATATCTTAGAATCTCTTGAAATGTCCATTATGTAAATTCAGGATTAGAAACTAGAATTTTTCAATTTCAAAAAACTATAGTTTTCAACTATAGAAATCTGTTAGTTACAAACTTTATTTGGTTAAATTTTTTTTATTGAAAATTGTCTGCACACCAAAGAAATTTTGGAATGGTAGGGTTGCGAAGGGCAAAGAGGGAAGGGGAAGTAGGGGAGGAGAGGGGGAAGTTTAGGAGGAAAGATATGGGAGGGGGAAATTTAAGGGGTAGTTGGATTCTTTTTTTGTCCAAAATTTTTATAGTTAAAGTATTGTAAATCTATCAGTTTTCTATGATATCTTTTTCATATTCTGGCTCATCGCGTTAGTATGAAGGTGAAACAATGAAGGTTTATTTGTCTACAAGAATGGTTTCGTAAAAGCATTCCCGACACGGTAATTTCACTCTATTTACTTTATCCGCAATCTTAATACTCGCAAAGCTAGCAGATGGGAATCCCAGTCTTTCCTGAAAGGCACTTTATAACTCGACTCTTCCTCTCGTTGAAACGCGTCGCGCCAAATCGACCGGACATTATATTAACATTTTATCGAGACAAAATTACTCTCGTAAGTGTTTCCAAGATCAAGGCTTCTAACGACTTAATGTCTCAGAGAGAATGTTTTTCAGAACCTAATTAATTGCTTACGTGCCTTGCGTACGACCTGTTAAATCGAGATCTTCATCCTTCGCAGGCTAGTACTTTTCGTGCATTACAAGGATCATTGTGCTTCAATAGTGCAATTTCAAATAAAAAATGGAATTTTTCCTCAAAAAAAAGAAGGAAATTAAAAGGGGATTTCATTTACAGGCCTCACAGTCCCTATGGGATAAAATATAGGGACCAAAGGGTATTTAATTAAATAAATATCTAGGTGATTTTTAAATTGGAAAAATATGTTCATCCCATTAGCAACCTTATTTTAAAAAAATATTCTAACATATATCATGTATGAATGTAAAAATTTTTTATAACCTGAAAATATGTAAATTATGAGCATTTTTTTATTTATTTTATTTATATGAAAATACAAAAACCCAACAGTCGATTAGACCAATTACAGGGTTACAAAACTTCTTAAACTAAATAGTTGCCAAGTGAACATATATACATCTAGCCGTGGTATTTTAATCAATACTTATATCAATACTTTTAAATACCTAAACTAATTTTAATGATTGGAGTGCAAGATATAATCATGCGTTGCATCTGCAAACTCGGAAAGAGAAATGAAGAACATATCAAGGTTTCGATTGTTATCTAATTTCAACATACCATTGATATGATTATACATTCTGAAAAGTGGTGAGCGACGACTCATTTTACTATTAACATATAAAAATGCACTTTGTCTAGTTGAATAGTTCGGAACATTAAAGGGTAGCATTTCTAGAAGCGTTGGAGAATCATATATACCTCGAACGATTTTAAATAAAAATAATATATCCGAGAAAGTTCGCCTGTCTTTCAACGACCATGCCTCAAAACGGCTTTGAAGTGATACATAATCTGCACCTCGACATGGATAAACTTTATCTTCCTTCCATGCTAAATATTTCAAAAAACGATTTTGACAACTTTCAATAAGTTTTGAGTACTTTTCTGTACTAGGTGCCCAGACAACAGATGCAAATTCAAGTTTGGTTCTCACAAGCAGTTTAAATAGTATCATTGCTGGCGCTGTAGTTTTAAAATGTTTACATGTACGCATAAGAAAACCTAAAGTTTTATTAGCAGCAGTAACAATATAGTCCATATGTGAGTTCAAAGTAAGACGACTATCAAAGAGCACCCCAAGGTCTTTTATCGTGTCAACCCTTACTAAATTTACTCCATCAATTGAGTATTGGTAAATCAGCGTAGCATTCTTTCTTGTGAAAGAGACAACCCTACATTTTTCGGAATTAATAGGAAGCAAGTGATCATTACACCATTTATTTAATTTTTCCAGGTTAGCCTGTAGAATTTCTCAGGAATTGATGCTAGATACAGGATAATATAATTTAATATCGTCAGCATAGATCAAGTAGTAACACAGTAATCCCAAGAAGATATCATTCACAAATATAATGAACAATAAGGGGCCAAGATTTGAGCCTTGGGGAACTCCTGATGTAGGCCGAAAATTGCGAGAAGAGTAACCATTACATACTACTTCATTTTCTCGATCAGACAGATGTGATCTTAATAAACTTTTTACAGAGTGTGGCAAATCGGTGTCATAGATTTTATTAATTAAGATATTATGATTAACTCTATCAAATGCTTTTGCTAAGTCAATATATACTACATCAACCTGTTCGTAAGTATCAAGAAGAACATTTACGTGCTGAGTAAATAACAACAGATTGGTAGCAACTGACCTGCGCCGTAAAAATCCATGTTGATAATTAGATAAGTTACTTTGAATCGCATTGAAGATTATTCTATATATGCACTTTTCGAAGATTTTAGAGAAGTTATTAATAATTGATATAGGTCTGTAGTTTTTTACATTAGAAGCAACTCCACTTTTCAGGATAGGATATATTTTTGTAGTTTTCCATATGCTTGGAAAAATTCCAGATTTTAGCGCAATGTTAAAGATTATTGTAAGAGGTGTGACAAATATACTAGAAAATTTTTTAATTAGTGAAGAAGGAACAGAGTCTAATCCTGAAGAATGTTTAGCTGGAAGTTCTTTTATCGCCGTTAATACATCATTTTCGGATATCAATGCAAAATCACCCATTAATTTATGTTTAATTTTTAAGTTTGGCTTATAAGTTATATTACTTGCACTTATATAAACACTCTCAAAGTATTCAGCGAATATATTGACAATTTGATCAGGAGAGGTATATATAGCATTGTTATAACTCAGAATTCCAGGAATTCTAGAATGTTGTTTAAGTCTATTCACAAAACCCCAAAAATATGAAGGTGATAGAATTATACTCTGCTCAGCTTTACTTATGTAGTTATTGTAAGCAATTTTAATTGACATTTTTGTTGCTTTTCTAATTTTTTCATATTGTTGAAGATAGTACTGTAGTTTTGAGTTTCTATATTTGTCTTTATATTTAATCTTTAATTTAATATTATTAATTATTTCACGCATATACCAGGGGGGAAACTTATCATTCATAATGTTAATATTATAAATTGGAATGGATTTATCAAATTTAGTGTATAGTATATCATAAAACTGCAAGCAAGTCTCGTCGATATCCTCATAGTTTGAAAGTACGGTCCAGTCAACATCAAATAAATCGATATATAATGACGCAAAGTTACAGCGTTTGTAGTTATATCTTGGTGCTTCATTATTTCTTACAATATTTGTGTAAGATTCATTAGTGAGCATCTCAATTTTAAAATTAACTGCAGGATGATACAGGTCCTCTGGGAAAATTGGGGAAAAGCATCTATTTACATCTTTACACTGTAAGTTAGAGAAAATCAAGTCTAAATACCTGTTATTGCAGTTATTTATATGATTAAATTGTCGTAATTCAAATATGTTGCATAAAAGAGACAGAAGAATTCCCTTATTATCAGTAATAGGAGCTTATTTCCCCAGATGTCACGACAAGAGGCAAGAGAGTTTATAAAATTATCAAAATCATTAACTGCTAGACCAGGTGGAACATACATTACCAGTATTATAAATACAGTAGCAGCAATATAATATTTTACACCCACAATGTTGATTTGAGGTGTAGCCTGAATAATTGATTTTAGATCTAATTTAATACTTGTGAAATTGTTATTAAGTGCAATTAATACCCCTCCCCCGGGTCTGTCGACACGATCATCTCTGTATGTATTAAATCTATCAGGGGAGAGAAACTCAGATGTGAAGACACATGGTTTTAGCCAAGTCTCAGTTAACACTATTATATCAAATTCATATAAATTATTTGCTGTAATTAGGTATTTAAATTTAGTATTTATGCCACGAGTATTTTGATAGTATATATTTAGACTACGGTTTCCTAGGATAATGTTTACGTCGGTTTCAGTTTCTTTACTATTTCCGGAGTACCATCTCTGAATATAATCTGAAGATCTATTTCTCCTCGTTGAATTCGATCCTGAAGGATCATTTTCAGATCCTGGTATAGCTTTTGTTGCATTGGGGTACGGTCCGATGACATTTGTAAGCTTTTGATTATGGACGGTGGCTCGGTTCCTATTTTCATCTTGATGAATGCTGTTAACACTTCCTTGACTGTTTGTTTCGACTGGAAAATTATTTTTATAGGACGTGTTATTTCACTAGATTTTCTTCCTAATCGGTAGATTCGGGTGAAGGTTATTGATGATGCAGGAGTAATAGTATGAAGAAGTTCGTTAATTTTTGTTTCATCAGAGTTTATTGGTGAAGTATTAGGGTCGTTAGATTCAGATGAACCAAAAATTAAAAGATTTTTCTTACGTGTAGATCTTTGGCTTAATTCCTTAGTGCTTGCTCCAATACAATGCTTTAAAAGTTCGTCCATGTCAGGGGTTTTTGTTAATTGGATTGATTGCTCAATATTATCAATTCTAGTTTCAACATCACTCATTCTTTTGTCGAATTGTTTAACTTCAGTAGATAGTGTATCTACCTTTTTTGTTAGATTATTCACAGAAGATTGTACTGCTATGAAATCATTTTTCATTTCCGTCCTGTGATTGCTGAGCGCTGAAGAGACAATTTGTTCCATGATTTCTTTGAATCGATCCATATTTTGTTCAGTCATATTTACAGAGTTATTATTTTGATTTTGATTTTCTGACGGAGAGCTAGAACGAGATCCACAACAACGAGCGAACGAGCCGTCAGTTTTCTTAATGAGCTTAGAGGCACAATGAGGATGATATTTAGCTGGACAATTCAAACATTTCACAGAATCCAGTCCCAATGGTTTTTTACACTTCCCGTATTCACACACATCCACATTTACAGTTAGTAGGTCTTTATTTCCAGAGCCTTTATTTTCCAATTTCGACATCACGATACGTATGATATTATGAATTAATATAGGTAATCCAGTTTGAACTTTATATACTTTATATATATAGCATTAAGGAAAATAGATCACAGTGCCCAGAATTAATGTTTGTGGATGATTCTGAACCAATCTATTTAGATTATTACATTTTCCAAATAGGAAAAAGAAACAATCCAAAAATTTTAATGTATTTCTAACATTTCTAAGATTTAATGCATTCTTCTTACAGAAATTTTAAATAAAATGATTTCTTTCAGGAAATTCAGAAAATATTCATAAACAAACCCTGCAGATTGGAACGAATCATGAGTTTACAGACGCGCGGCTACTTTGACGAATTTTAAATTAATTTATTCCTTTTAAAGATCGCTGTGAACGGCCCTCGATGTAATCTGTGATTTTAATAACTTCCCTAATTATTTTTGCAACACAATTCCTGGAGTGAGATATACAATCTCTATAATGTTACAAGCAATCGAATAATCGATGTAGACTCGAGTTATTGGTTTCGGAATAAGATTTTTAATTTACAGTTACACGATTCGGAAGCTTGATATTCGACACCTTCGTCAACACCTGCGGCTTGTATTGGATGATTTTAGTTATATAGTTTGCTCCACATGGTTATATCTAACCGCAGGCGTTTTAAACGAAGTAGGAGGCAATTAGGATTGCTACGAGTAGAAAGGAGAGAAATTCGCAGCATATAACTCAGCGGGTAGGACGAGTCGAAATTAATTAAGAATCTTGATTAAAAATGGTTCCAAACACATCAATCAAGGGGGTATTTCTATTTGACCGAGCTTTTTTCAGGCGTTTTTCAAAAATTCATAAAAAATACAATTGTTAATATTTTTGAATGGAAGTTTTTTTATATTTTTAAGCAGATCTTAAACTAAAAAAAAATACATGGTTACCAATTAAAAAAAAATAATAGAGGGCGCTGTAGCATTTCCAAAAATGTGTCCCGAAAACGACACCCTCACTTGGCTGACATGATTCAGCTGCTCCAGGTCATCCGAAACAAAAAAAATCGAAGAGATTCGTAAAATATATGAGTACGGCTATAGCCGGGACTAGAACAAATCAAAAATATTGAAAATGGCGCCCATTTGAAATTTTGTTTGCAATTTTTGACTTGCTAAAAATTAAAAAATCATTATTTTTTATTTATTCGAGTTCGGGCTATAGCCAAACATCTGCTATATATATATTTTCCAAATTTGAGCTTAATCGGTTCCTGTGGTTTTGATGGAATCATGTCAGCCATTTAAAAAAATCGTGTTTTGAGAAAAACGACTTGTTCGACATGTAGCGTGACACTGGAAATTCAGACCTAACACTGGCAGTTTTGACTAGACCTTGGATAAAAATCTATAAATGCTTTCGGAACATCGTATTGGGGAAGGAAAGCCTATTTGAGACGAACAATGACTCTATTATACACATTTATGACCTGCCTGCGGTCACAGCCGAGGCGGACCTCCACAGCGTGCGGCTGAGTACTCTCCGCTCTGCGCAGTTGACCCTGCTGCAGCTTCGTTAAAAATTCCAAACTAAACAAATCCCTTTGCGTACAAATTCCACATACTATATACTATCGAAAAATAAAAAAAAAACGATTTTTTGGTGGGGTCAAATAGAAATACCCTCTTAATGCCTGCAAAAGAGAAATTAGTCGATTCCCTGGTGAGGAAAATTTTTACAAGAAAATAAAACATTTCTACAACTGTAGTTTTTTGTTAAAACATTTACTTTTTTGTAAAAAAAATGTACAAAATTTAATAAAAAAATACAGTTCAATACAAATAGCTAATTCTTTATTGTATTACAGAAAACTAGAGGATGTTACTTTTTTTTTATTTCGGTATTTGACGTCATTAAAACACTTTTAATTTTACGTAAATGATTGTCGAAAATTACAAATTTTTACAAAAAAATACAAGATTTGACAAAAGTTGAAATATTGGGAAACTGTACTTAAAATTATGTTTTATATACTGGTAGTTTATTCAAAATTAAGCAAGTTACCGATTTTAACGTTAAAAATAGAAATTTTTTCAATTTGAAAGCCTCAGTAGTTAAACAAATGTAAAAGTTTGATTGAAACTCTATAAACTATTCCTAATTTAAAAATAATTTGAAAAACTAAACGCTTCTATTCAATTCCAAATCCTATTAAAATATTGTTTCAATCTCAAATAATACATTTTTAACAAATTTAATTTGAAATTTTTTCGATTGAGGAGGACATTTTTAAAAAATATTTAGCCATATTTTACTTTTCATTCAAAATGAGCAATTATAAATCAAATATCAAAAACTAAACAATTAATTGTTCTATTCAACACATTTTTCAATGTGTTAGTGAAATAATTGAATTTTGATGCATACATAACAATTGAACAATTATCAATTTGGAATTAATTAAAAACTGGAAACGAGTTCGAAAAATAAAGAAACTAATTTAGATTTTTGAAGATTTCGAAAGAAAATTATGAAGCTTTTTAATGATCTTTCAAGTTTTTAAGAAAATAAAAAAAATTCTTAAGTTTGCTGGGAAGATCTAAAATTATTTTTTATGTTGAAAAAATAATTTTAAGAGAATATTCAAAAAGATTTAAAAAAAATTTTAAACGATAAATGGCAATTGAGCAATTATTAATTTGGAAAATATTTGAGTAAATTAAAAATATATTTCAAAGTTTTAAGAAGATTCTAAACTAATTTAAAACGTGAAAAGATTTCAAAACATTTAAAACAAATTTCCAAAATGTTCAAAAAAGAATCTGTATCATTTTAAGGTAATTTTATTCACTTTTGCAAGATTTTCAAAAAATTGTAGGAGAAATTCGAGTAATTTGAAAGATTATAAATATTTCGATTTATTCTTTCAACAAAAACGATAAATTTTCAACCAAAAAAATACATTTTTAACAAAATTGTTCAACTTTTAACACATTTGCATTTTCAAACAAAAAAGGTAAATTTTCAATAAAAAATGTTACAGCTTACATTTTAACCAAAACAATATTTTAATTTTAAATGAATAGCAATTGAATTCATCCAAACAAAATGAATTTTCAAAAATTAATTGATTCTTCAACCAAAAAAAATTTTTTTGTCAAGAAAGAAAAAAATCTCAACCAGATTGTTGAATTTTCAAGGCAAAAACACGAATTCTCTACAGAAAAGTTCAATTTTTAACTCGAAAATATGAATTTTCAACTCAAAGAAAAAGAATTATCAACGGAAAATATAATAATTATTAATTATTTATTATAAAAATTATAAAACTATTAATTTTAAGATCAAAGACAAATACCCAAAAATATCCTTTAAATTTACTAGGTCTAAAAAAGAAACCATATAATGTAATAATTAATATTTGACACAAAAAAATTTCATTTGAAATAAAAAACAGAATTCATAAAAAATTATAAGTTTCTGAAAAAATAGTGGCAATCACAAATGGAGTAGTTGAATTTCCAGTTGAAAAAAAATGTTTAACAAATAAAAACTAGTTTTTAACCATTTTTGCTCAAGAGTTCATGATTAGAATAATAATTGAATATTTAAAAAATGATTTTTTCAACAAAAAAAGAATTTTCAACCAAAAAGACGAAATTTGAACAAAAGGAGAGTTGAATTTTGAACAAAGAAAAATTTTGCAGACAAAAAAAAATTTTCAACCAAAGTAGTGAAATTTTTCACCCAAAAGGATAACTTTTTACCAAAATTTTTTTATTTTAAATTAGCTAATTGAAGGTTCGTACAAGTAATATAATTTTTACCTAAAATTTTCTACAAGACAGTTGAATTTTTAACCCGAAAATATATCATTTTTTATCTTGATATTATTTATTTCTAGCTTACCATAAAAAACCTTTTAGCAACTCTGGGTTTATTTACTTATGAAAATAAATTTAAAAAAATCAAAAATTAGAATTTTTCAATTCTGTTTACATGTTTTTCAATTTTTATCTTCTTCAAGTTTTCATTCTTATGTATTTTTATCAGTAAAAATCGTTGAAGTGGTTAACAGATTATTCAAAGCTAACCAAAAACATTTTTTTAAACTAGAATTACCTTTATTGACGTTTTTCTTGTCAAAATGCACTTTTCATTTTTAATATCGAATTCACAAAAAAAAAGAGTTAATATTTTAAGCTTAATTTGATAGAATTCGTATTAAACAATACGCTTAATATTTCTGTATTTATTACTCAACTGTAACTACAATATTTTACTAGAAAAAAAGAGGTACGGTAATGATGCCTGAAATGACAAAAATTGAGGGACAGACTTTAAGGTTTTTACAATATTATTTATTTGAGTTGAAAAATGTGCATACATTAAATTTATGTTCATCTAAAGTTTACAAACTTAATACGTTGAGCGTTTTTCGGGTTACTTTATAAAAAAAAGGAGAAAATCAGTTTATGCTTGTGCAAAGTGAGGTTGGGACGCCGTACGGTAATGACGCTTGGGGTGTTCTTATATTAAATTAAAGTAAATAGCAACAGAAATGAAAAAAAGAACTAACCATTTGGCAGAGGATGATAATTGGTATTTATTAAATTGAAGAAAAAATCCTTGTTGTTTAGTGGGATTTCAAAGAATTTGAAATATTTGAGGGAAATTTAAAAGAGTCCAAGGAATTATTAATTTAATTAATTTGAAGGAATAATAAAAGCGTTTGAAATATTTTAGGATAAAGAATTTTCTAGAATTTCGGAATATATGAAACGATTTTACAGGATTTATAGGATCGTAAGATATTTTAAAGGTAAATTAATTTTTTATGATAAATCATCAGTTTAGAATCAAAGAAATTAATTTTCAGATCACAAAATAGACTTTTAGAGTAAAAGGTAAATTAATTCTTTGATTTTACTCTTTACAAATGAACTATTGATTTTAAATTAAAAAGAAGGAAGACTTTTCTTCACAAATGTCAATTCTGAATAATTCATAATATTTTTTGTACTTTAAAATTATTAAACAATAATTATAATAATAATATTATAATAATTATATTGTAAAAAATTGATTTGCATATTTTATCATTTCAAATAAGTGCGCGATCAACATGCAGTGAGGCTGCTGGTACGACGCATGCGCATTAAGACTTTAAAAAAATTCGTTGCTCTACAGTCAAATTGGTTATCTATTTTTATATTTTATGTTAAAATTATAAAACAAAGCAAATTTTGTTTTTGCAATGACCCTACAGCACTTCTAATAATATATATTTGTACTTTTAAAAAGTGACATATCGAAAAGTTTCTTGTATATGAATAAGCCTTTATGTTTACAAGCTTGTTACATAACCTGCAAATTACATCTATCAAGTCCAGCCCTATCCGATTCCATGAAATGATATCCGTAAATATATACTTCCAAGTGGTAGTACCAAAAAAAACCCGACAGAGAGCGCCACTACTGCCTCTACACAGTTTAACAGTATCTGTTATGGGCTCTTACTGAATAGTAATATTTAGTATTAAAATTATTTTTTATTGACAATAGTTAAGTGATGTGACATGTACAATATTGTTTCTAAATACTTAGTGGAAGTTTTTGCAAACTGAAAATGGTTGGACAGAGGTGTATCGTACCGAATTGTGATTCGGGGTACGATGTCCCTAATAAAGAAAAGTGCCATCATTTTACGGTTCCATCTGAAGCAAATAGACTACTAGAATGGGAAAAGGCGATTCCGAGGAAAGATTACATATTAAAACCGGGGATCTCAATCTTTTTGTTGGCAAAATAGAATGTTTGGTAAAAAAATCCAACTGTAACTAAAATGCCTGTCCACGTATATTACGAGCTGCAATAATAAATTTTGAAAGGTTGCAGTGCAGAACTACATATTTTTATTATTTAAAAATCAAATGAATATTGCGGTATAAAAGGATTTTTTCAAACTATCATTTTTTGATGCAATATTTTTTTTTAACTGTATTAAAAATTTCAGTTACAATTTAGTTACAATCTTAACGGAGCAATAATTTTTTTTCAAATTTTTAGCATGTGTATTTCTTGAAATTATTATCATTTAATGAAAAAAAAACATGTTTTTACATTCTCATCATAATAAGAAGGTATTGGTTTTATGCGAAAAATGGCTTTCGCGGATTCCATCAAATGTCGATGTTTTGAGGCCCCCTAAGTCAGAAAAAATAGTTTTTACGTCGGTGTCTGTCGTTGTCGTTGTTGTTGTTGTCATTGTCTGTATATCGGATAACTTTTGAAAAACTACTCGGATTGGATTGTGCATTTTCATATTTTTTTAGACCATTTTTTTATAGGTTTAAAAATTCTATGTACGGCTGTTCGTAGTACTCGGAAACTTGAACAATTTATCCTTATGACTTTTTTCGATAAAAGGAAAATTATCAGAGTTACAACATTTTCAAAATCCCCCCCCCCC